>JBBPTX010000025.1:0-142757 GCA_038094595.1 Pulveroboletus aff. annulatus | reverse complement strand
GACCTACACACAGCACGGGTGAGATGGTATGGAAGAAAAATAATCCAGTCGATCCATTACCTCCTTTCATGTTTGGATTTGGGCATCGATGTAGATACTCGGGAACGGTACGAGATCAAGGTGGCTTTCGTGACGAGCAGGGTCCCTGGTGTAGATCCGCGCTGAGAATAGTAGGATGCATGCTGAGGGCCGGGGATGTGAAAGGCGTACGCTCGGAAGTGGGTCAACGGGGTATGTACGATCCGGTGCTGAAGAGTCATCTTACCAACCTTGATGGGCTTGAAGAGCGCAGGGGTCCGTTCTGAAGAGGCCATTCAAATAGGTGTTGGCCGGGTATTGTGGGTGGAAGAACTTGTGCGTTAGTGCGACGGCGGATCAGAGGCGATTTGGACCCATGTGCTTCTCTTCCACCTCAGGCTATATAGGACGAGAATCTGTGGGATCTATTAATAGGATAGCTCCGCAAAATAATAGGTAAATATTTTTACCCTTGCAAGAAAGGAAGAAGTCTTGATGTACGTGCTTTCGTGTCCACTCGCGTCAGGACCATTTCCATTGTCTAGTCCGCGAATGTATGGAAGACTCTGTCGAACTAGTATAGTGTTTCCACGTCACTAGTCTGATCAGAAATTGGTTCCTTCGAACAAGTGGCACCTGGACTTGCGCATTTCGAAACGTGGTGTACCGTTGTTGTAGTAGACACCAAAAGTTTAATTGAACTTGTTTGGGTTCTCGGCGGTCGAGGCGGTGTAACGCGTTCCAGCCATTTGCTTCGAGTTAGTGTCGCGCAAGAACTCGAATGTGTTTCACCACTCCAAGTTTGTTCGGTTACGGTTAGCTGGGCGGGGAACTTGAAGGGAGAATGTCATAAGTAAGCACAAATCAAAACTCCAACTTGTCCTCTGTCCAGCCGGCGAGCACTCCCGCATACATTGGGATCCATGCGGTCTTTCCTACTTACTTCTTCCCTCTCCATCATCCTCGTTCTCTTGGTGGAATACTCCGTGCAATTTCACAGCGTTCCGAGTCAGAGTCACCCTGCATCCCAGGCCGCTTTTAACTTGGGCCCGCTCAGTAGCACCAACCCCGTTATCATCGTCTCGAACAATGACCTTGACCCGTCCAACGCGAATCGTGCTGGTGCACTTTTGCTGAAGACATCCTTGGCTTGTTCTCAGGCGGTGGCCACGTGTGCTGCACTGCAAGAAACGTTACTCCCCTTTCCGCAAGGTGGCATTGGCTTTACGACGGAAGACTTAATCGCTGTTCTCACATCCGACAGACATGGAGCAGCATTAGGGCCTAGCTCACGCGTTTGGATTGCGGGACATTCAGGCTGTAAGCGTCTTTCTCCATTACCAGTGGCCTGAATCCCCAAACACTTCTTAGTTGATTGTGCGGCATTCTCCTTGGTGACTTCTTCGCCTTCAAGTTACGATGATACAATGGACCCATCTACACTTTTGCCTGTTCTTTGCACCAACTCAGCTCCATTGACACGTTCCAACGTGACGTCGTACGACACGGCCAGACAGATCGACGTCTCGACACCTAAAGCCGGTATTCTTCGTGGTTTCCGGGACAAGTTCACCTGGCGCTTCCTAGGTATCAAGTATGCGACATCGACGGCCGGCCGAGGTCGTTTCCAACCACCAACACCCCTCAACGTCTCACCAGACACTGTGCGTACTGCTCTTGCTTATAGTCCGTTTTGTGCCCAGGTAAGACTAGTGGAACACGCGTTTCGTGACCGGTCTCAAAACCACATCTTAGGCCCCAGCGGGCGACAATAGTCACATGCTGCACATCGAAGAAGATTGTCTATCCCTGAACGTTTATTCTCCTATTGTTGGTGACCGAGGTGGTACCTCCCCGAAACTCCCGGTGATGTTCTTCAGTAAGTAATTGTTCTATTTCTTTGCCTTCCCTTCAAGTTATCGCTCTTCCCAAAGTTCACGGGGGTGGACTTAACTCCGGGGGAAACGGTCCTGTTTCGTACAACATGACAACGAGTGGATATGTCGGAAACTCCACGGCAAATGTTTATGATGGTACCAACTTGGTATCCTATGGAGGTATTGTCCTTGTCACGATCGAATACCGTCTCAATGCTTTCGGGTGGTTCAATGCATCAAATACTGCGCTCAAGGATGTGCTACTTGCACTCAGCTGGGTGCAAGATAACATTGAATCTTTTGGCGGAGACGTGAGTTTGCATGTTCATCTGTCATTTTTCAGTTGCTTGATTCGACGCATAGCCGGCAAGGGTTTTGATCTTTGGCCAGTCCGCTGGTGGTGTGATGACCAGGTACCTTCTTGCCACCAATACGAAATATACACAAGGCCTCTTTAGTGATTGCACAGTTTATCATCCGCTTTCTGCGTCCTGACGGTATCCAGGTTCTGCCATACTCGTATCCGATTTCAGCACAACCTTCCCATTCTACTCACCGGCGCATGCGTTGGACACATCATTGACCCTTGCAAAGCACCTTGATTGCGCATCGAGTGCATCCACTTTGCTTTCAGATACTGCGGTGACCTGCGTTCAAAGTAAATCCGCTGAGCAGATTGTCCTTGCAGCTCATGACCACAAGATCAAATGGAATGCCGTCATCGACGGGGATTACATCCTTGACGACATCGCAAGCAGCATCCGAAACGACGTGTACCCCCATGTCCCTACCCTCTGGACGTCTACCGAATGCGATATCTGCAACTTCTTCTCTAGTACGCTGTCTCCCACCGCTCCGCCTTCCGCATACGTCGAGGCGCTTCGCCAGTACTTCAACCAGACCCAGATCGCCAAGATTTTGAACGAGACGACCTTCTATCCGTACGAGACTGCGCCAGCCGAGGGAGGGATGTCCGGAACAGTGGCGACGCTCGCACGGCTCTTGACAGACTGGCTGGTATTGTGTCCGTCGACATACCTCGCCGCACTGGAATCGAACACGACGAACCCGAATGCGTACCACGCTGTCTTTGCTGTCGGTCTTGGTTCGCCGTTTACCCCAAACGCGGGCATGTGTCGAGGTCGGGTATGTCATGCCGACGAGCTCTATTGGATATTTGGAACGGCGGAGACGGACGGGCTGTATCAACCGCTGAGCGCACAGCATGTGGAGGTTACGCGGGGGGTGATAAAGCGTTGGACAGAGATGGCATGGCGTGGGACCCCAAATTATGTGGGCGCGAAAGTAGTTTGGGAGGGATATGGAGCAGGGAACGAGGCAGTGGTGGACGTGACGGAGAGCGTGAGGCTGGGATACCGTGCGGCGCAATGTGATTTCATCGTAAACGAGTTGGGGTTGGTGTACGGGGATGGGCCGTATCCGTCGGAATGACCTGGCAGCGGCCACGCGGCCGGGCATGCTACTACATATATGGTCATTGTAATATTACAAAACACACCACAATTGGGTTTATCATGCCTTGAACCAATGTCGTTTTTTGAGTCGTGAGAAATACCCTGCGGCTCTTGCCGTCTAGTTAGAGACCTCCACCGGACATTTGCACATTGGTCACAGTATGTCACGCCCGTTTTCTCATGCTGCTGTCTCCTCAGAAACCTCTCTTGGACATCCGGCACATCGGTCACGGTATGTCATATCACCATATTTGGAATGACTGACAAATGTTTTTTCCACATTTTTCGTCAAATATCAATTTTACAATAAACTAATTTGGGCATGTAATAATACCTGCAAGAAATTTCCGACATTTTTATTTTATTTTGGGCCGTGTAGGTAGACTCCCAGCTGCAACAGAAGTGAGGAATAGGCATAGGCAGTGACGGGTGCGTGCCACCACAGCGACGCAGGCACTATGTGAGCACAACCTCATCAGAGGCTGGTAGCACAAGTTTTGGAGAAGGCAGGTGGGGAAGAAGAGGACTGATAGCCATCGCGGTGTGATTCCACAGGCCAGCCGGGCCATTTCAGGCCATTTTGAACTCGAACGACACTACTAGTTCGGATGGATGTCGGTCCCTCGCCATGCAGAGGCACTCAACAAACAACACAGATAAGCGGTTGGGATTTGTTTACTTGATACGTTTTGCTTGCCAAGTGGGGTTATAAGATTAAGGAACCGTGGGCATTGCCCGCCGCTGGTACTATCCCCTCCAGCGACTTCGTCAGTCACATTTGGTCACACTTTTCTCACAGACCGTCATGCCAGCCGAAATCAAACTCCACTCGGCAAATGCAAAGACGTGTCACAATTTCATTAACAGAGTAACTAGGAATTAAGATAGCTAAAGAAATGTATTCGACAGCGAGAATGGCAATGGGGGAATACCAGCATTTGCATGGAGCTATTGATCCAGATTAGAGGACAGGGCAACTGGATAGGGATTATCGTAGGTAGGAAATGACTGTATGTGCAATATATGTGGGGGGGGGGGAATGATTGTATGTACCATATAAATTGTGCTGAGATTGTGGCATAAAAGTCGTATATGGTTGGGTATGATGGAAGGACAGGCCTGTGGTGGCAGAATCGAGTAACGGTGTCCTGAGCACAAAACAGTGAGCAACGACCGACAACCTGGCACACTCTTGGCAGAACTTTGGTTTTTTTTTAATCCCCACTACGGAGCTAGAGCAGGGTGATGGTTCAGCGTGACAATCAAACATCAGCTATCTCTCTCATTTCTGCACCGTTTTCGTTCATTCAAGCTCGGAGGGACTCAACTTTGGTAGTAGATACAATGTGATTGTGTAGAAAAAAAAGAAGTTGTGTATTTTATGGGGGTGATGAAGTCGTTGGACTGACGAAGTCGCTGGAGGGAATAGTATTCAAGTTGCGTATTTTGCCCATTATAAGTATCTTCCCATGGCTTGACCCGGGATGGTGATGGTAAGCCGGCGGCATTATCATATGCGAAATAAATTTCTGACTGACAGCAGGTAAGCCCCCTGCCAACGATGAGAGCTTTCTCTGGCTCAAAACTGCACCTGCCCATTCCTTCACCCATTCCTATGTGTACTACATGCCCTTGATCTTCAGAGATGGGGTTCCTGACAGGTGCAACATATGGGCTGACTGTTACGCATGGCCCTTGGGTATGGTCGCGCATAGACCTACGAAGCCTAGGGTCAGGGGTTGGAGACGACGGTTGAGAATATCCGTCCAAAGTAATGGCCGTGGGGTTGCCGGTCGAGGTCTACCAAGCGAGAGGCGAGGTAGTCGAAGGTAACCTATGCCACACCGGCAATAGGGTCAAGGGTTCGAGGTAGGACACACACGGACGTGGGGAGCGTTAAAGGTGCGAAGCGTTCACTCAAGTGTAGAACAAGGACACAAAGTAGATTGCTAGGACTATCTAGGCAGGAGCCGTAGGTAGAACTAGGTTGGAGAAAAGACATTAAACGCCCTGTTGAAGGGTTTAAATAGTGAGGAGAAAGTGTGACGGTTACGCGTCACATAGTGTAAGGGCCGGCGTGGTAAGCGGCGTGAGAAGAGCAGAAGCCAATAGCAAAACCGCGCAAGAGAAAGAGACATAAGGGCCGGCACATACGGCGTGAGAAGAGCAGAAGAAGAATGGGTACTTGCACAGTGGGGGATAAGCACGCTTACGAGGGAAATGGAACGTCGCAGAACGACATGGAATGTAGTGAGTGTAAGCGTGAGAAAAGAAACGAGTGTCAGTTCGTAATGTTAAGCAAAGAAAAAGCGTAGTCCCTGCAGCGAATCATAACATTACCCCCTTAGTAACTCCGAAGCTACGGCGAGGACTTCTTACAATTCCCGAAAGGCAGGTCCGAGGGAACCGGTGACGTTTGCATACCCTACGTCGTCCAATTCATCTTGGTCCTCTACGGAGAACCCCTCGATGGGAGAAGAGGGTACCAGATGGTAGAATTGCTGGGAGGAAGACGAAGAGTGGCGTGACGAACGACGAGAGTTGTTGGTTCGCTGGACAATTTGTCCATTTCGGAACGCGGCTTGGGGACGACGAGGACGAGAGGAGGGAGAGGCGCGGGGCGTAGAAGCGGGAGTGGAAGAAAGGCGGGAGACAAGAGAACGGGTTGGGCCTGGACCAGGGCAGCGTGCGAAAGAGTGTCCGGGGGCACGACGGGTACAACCTCTGCAGGTGTATTGTTGACAAGATAATTGGGTGTGCCCGAGACAGTGACAGGTGAAGCAACGCTGGTTGAAGCGTGGGTGGCCTATGTAGATACGATCTCTGCCGTTACGACCTGTCCACCAGTCGTTTAGGGTTTGTCTATGGATGGGTGACCCGTCCCTAAGTGTGACGTCGCCGAGTCCTCGACCAGCGGCGGCCAGGTCTCGGAAGTGGTTGTCGACGTCAAGGAGGAAGGTATCGTATCCGGATTGAAACCCGTGAGAGTAGAGGGAGTGGCGCGCATGGTAGATGTAGTCCATCATGGTCCTGCCAAGCGTGGTGTGGGGGAATACAGGTCCTGACCCGGAGATAAAGGAGGCGATGCGGTTAAGCTGCATAGCAGTATCGAACCAAGTATAGAGGGGAGAGCCTTCTGCGGCGTAAACACTGATAGGTACACGGAGGCGATCGTCAGATAAAAACATATGGAAGCGAACATATTCCTCATCGGTGAATCGTTCTTCCCTGAGGTGGTTGGTGTGGCGATGGCCAGAGACATCGAGAGGGACTTGGGTGTCCCAACCCGAGTGGACTTCTAGTGAGTCGGAGCTTGGTGCGCGAACGAGAGCAGGACGATGAACTCCTAGGAAAGAGGGGGGTCCGGGAGAAGGTTCCCTATGGGGCGGAGGGGTAAACGTCGGCGAGGTCTGGATCCGGCCAGAGATGGGGGAGACATGGGAGGTGGGAACACCACCAACAAGAGCAGCGAAGTTGACAGGTTGTGGGGCAGAGGGGAGAGTAGGAGAGACCCTCTCGGGGTCGGTAGTGGGAAGATGGACGGAGTTGGGGTTGGTAGTGGTGGGTGCAGCGGGGGCATCGATGGTGGAGAACTCAATGGCCATTACGAGGAGGTGGAGCGCGTTGATTTGCGGCGTGGTGGGCGTACGGGTGAGGGAGAGAAAGCGGTGGGGTGTCGTCTTTTATAGTCGTTGAGAATCTCCGACGAATGTTTTAAGTTCCGTTCTGGTTCCCAGGAATCTTCTTCGGCGGAGTACCCTTTCCATCGGATTAGGTACTGACGAGATGACGGCATACCGCGATGCCGTAGGACAGCTTCTATTTCATATTCCTCTTGTCCTTCGACAAGATCCGGAGGCGGTGTAGGGAAGTTCGGGCCGTGGACGGGGTTTTCGCGATAGGGTGATAAGAGAGAAGCGTGGAACGTGTTGTGGATTTTCCACGTTCATGGGAGTCGGAGGCGATAGGTGACAGGGGATAGTATCTCCGTGATGGTAAAAGGTCCTTCCCATTTTGCAGCGAATTTTGGATCTAGGATGGATCTCTTCAAGTTTCGGGCTTCTAGCCATACTTTGTCTCCTTTGGTGAAGGGTTTGAAGGAGGACCGCGATCTAGCGGCCATAGTTTGCCGTGCGAGTTCGTGAGCGGCAAGGGCTTCGTCTCTTAGGGCAATCAAATTTTTGAGGCGATCTTTGACGGCGGGGATTTTAGTTTCGGCGATCACCGAGGGAAGGGTGCGGGGTTCATATCCCATCATGAGAAGGAATGGGGACTTGCCGGTGACGGAGTGAAGGCGGTGATTATGAGTGAATTCTGCGTGGGTGATATGATCGGACCAGGAGGAGGGGAGATTTCTGCAGTAGATGCGGAGATACATTTCGATTTCCTGGTTGACTCGTTTGGTTTCCCCGTCAGTTCGGGGGTGGTATGCGGTGGAGAGGGAAAGGTCGTAGTTGAGGAGGCGTCCGAGTTCTTTAGCAAAGGAGGAGGCGAACTGAGGGCCCCGGTCAGAAATGACTTTATCGTAGAGGCCAAAGCGTTTATAGACTTTGTGAAAGAAAAGGTAAGCGATTCCTTCCGCAGTGACGGTTTTCTTCGTAGGGCAAAGGATTACCCCCTTAGTAAGGCCGTGGTCCACCACGACCAAAAGACTATTGAACCCCCCGGAGAGCGGGAGGTCGGTGATGAGATCGCAGGAGATCTGCTGGAAAGGACGAGAGCAGGAGGAGGGGATAGGGGAGAGCGGGGGGGAGGACGGATGGGTATTAACCTTTGATCGTTGGCAAGTAGCGCAGCCGTCGACGTAGGATCGGACGAAGGTAGCGAGGCCCGGCCACCAAAAGTCAGCAGCGACGAGCTGGCGAGTTTTAAGGAAACCGGGGTGCCCGGCAGAGGGGTGATCATGGCAGCGGGCAACAATGGAACGGCGGAGGGGTTGGTCGTCCGGGACGTATATGCAGTCCTGATAGAGGAGTACGCCGTCTCGGTACTGCCAATCAGAGAGACGGGAACGGGCGGCGGGGGGAATACGACCCTCAATTTCCTGGAGCTTGTGGAGGACGAGGTCATCCGAAACAGAGGCGGAGGATATGATTGAGGAGAGAGCGGAGTCGATGATTCGGACGAAGAGGGAGTCGGGGAGGAGTGTGACGCCGGTGTTGTCTTCGTCAACATGTGGAAGGAGATCAGGATGGCGAGAAAGGGCATCAGGACCCGTGAGATGGGATCCGGGAACGTGGGTGATGTGGTAGTCGAAGTCTGCCAAGTCGAGCATCCAGCGGGCTTGTCGACGGTTCAGGTCTTGGGGACGGCGAAAGTACGTGAGGTTTTTGTGGTCTGTGAAGACCGTTACGGGGAACTGGGAACCATGGAGGTAGTGTCGCCATGCTTTGAAGCCTCGGAGGACGGCGAGGAGTTCCCGATCATGAATATCGTAATTTCATTCGGCGGGGGCGAACGTCTGGGAGAGGTATGAGCAGGGGTGCCAGTCGCCGTTGGAGTCGGTCTGAAGAAGGATCCCTCCGGAGGCGTATTTGGAGGCGTCCGTGGCGATGGCGAAGGGACGGGTGACATCGGGCATGAAGAGAACTGGCCGCCGTGTAAAGAGGGTTTTTAATTGTTCGAAGGCAGTCTGGCGAGCTGGTGACCAGTCCCACGGTTGGGTTTTCTTCGTGAGGTCGATGAGGGGACGGGCGATATTTGAGTATCCCGGGATAAATCGACGATAGAAGTTGGCAAATCCTAGAAAAGAGCGAACGTCTTTGACTTTCTTCGGGGTGGGCCATTTTGCGATACCGTCGAGTTTGACGGGGTCCATGGCAAGTTGACCTTCTTTGACAATCATTCCGAGGTATTCGACTTCGGGGGTCGCGAAGGTGCATTTTTCCAGTTTGAGATGTAGATCTAGCTTGATCATTCATTGGAGGATGCGACGAGTTCGTTCAGTGTGGGTGTCGTCGTCGGGTGAGAAGATAAGGAGATCGTCCATGTAGATGACGAGCCACCCTTCGGCGATCATGTCGCAGAAGGAGTCATTCATAAATTGTTGAAACGTGGCGGGGGAGTTGGTCAGTCCGAAGAACATAACCAATGGTTCGAAGAGTCCTTTGTGAGTAAGGAACGCTGCCTTCCACTGATGTCCGTCTTTGATCCGGACGTTGTTGTATCCCCATCGAACGTCGAACTTGGTAAAAACGCGGGCGCCTTTTAGTTTGTCAAGGAGATCAGTAATGAGAGGGAGGGGGTAGGCGTCGCGGACGGTGTGTTCATTGAGATATCGGTAGTCTTGGCAGGGGCGGAGCTTCCCATCCTTCTTTTTGACAAAGAAGAACGGAGAAGCCTGGGGGGAGGCGGACGGACAGATCTTCCCGGCGGCGAGATTTTTGTCAAGAAAATCTTCGGTGGCTTTCTTTTCGTCTGGGGTCAAGGGGTAGAGTTTCCCAATTTTTGGGACGAAGGAATCTTTGACGTTGATTTCGTGGTCATATGGGCGAGAAGGAGGAAGGGAGTCTGCCGTTTCTTTCGAGAAGACGGGGGCGAAGTCTTTGTAGACGTCTGGGAGGGTCACTCTGGGTTTTGCTTTTTCGGCAGCTGCGGCGAGTTCAGTGGCCGTGGTTATTTTTGCGACGAGCTTTGGGTGGGTTTGATGGTACCTAGACCCGGAGCGTGTGATTCGCTGGCAGGCGTAATGGTGGAGAGCCGATTTTACGTAATGTCCGCTGTCGGGGAGATCTAGAAAGATTGAGAGAGTGTGATTAGGGATAGTTTCCACCAGGATGTGTTGCGGCGGCGGCGGAGGGGTGGTCTTTGGGAGTTGTTTGTTGTGTTGTTTGGTATCCTGGGCAAAGGAATGGTAGAGCGCGGCGGACTCGTCGAGTTTTTCTGAGATTGAGAGCGTTTGGGTTGCCCAGTTGATAACGGGGTTAGTGGTACGGAGCCAGGGTGACCCAAGGATAACATTTTCGTTCCCACAGTGCATGACATGGAATCGGACTTGTTGGGCTATGCCTTCGAGGTTGATAAAAAGGGAGGAGGTGAAGCGTATTGCTCCTTTGGCGTTCGTGGTTTGGTCAACGTTTCGTACGGCGATGGGTGTGAGGAGTTTGGTCAGAGGGAGTCGGTGTTTTCAAGCAAAGCTCCAGTCGAGGCAATTAATATCTGCCCCGCTGTCAACGAGGGCGTGAGTGTTGACGGTTTTCATTGTGTGCGAGGGGTCTATGAGCTGGAGGGAAATGCGCATAGATTTCTTTGACTGAGATAAAAGTACAGGGGCACACGTAAACGAGGAAGGGGCTGACGTCGAGGCAGTCTTCCTTTCTAAAAATCCACGCTAATTCTTGCTACTGCTTCTTTGTCATCGTTTTCTTCATCTTCTTCGATTTTAGCGAGTGACGGAATATCGTCGTTTTCTTCTTCTTCCACCTTTTGGACCATTTTCTTTGGTTTCGGGGTATTTGGAACTCCGGGACATTTGGACGACATGTGTCCCTTTTGTCTGCAACGGAAGCATCATCCCTCCCTAATGCATCTTCTTCATTCTTCTGGGGTGAGCTTGGTAAGTCGGACGACGTCTACGTCCATAGCGTTCGGGTCTTTGGCGGGGGTGGGGGTGGAGTACTGGTGGTACGTGGTACGGGTGGGGGTCCTGTGGCAAGCGGCGATTTCTTTTGCGCGGTCCATGTGAGTTTGGAAGGTTACGGCCTTCTTTAGCCATGCGTCGATAGTAGTGGGGACGGTCTCCATAGCGAGGATATGGCGCATGAGAGCTTCCGGGATTGCGGCGGAGTAGTAGCCAATTAAGACGTTGTGGTCGGTGATACCGGCGATGGCGTAGTGGTTTTGAAACTGGGCGTTGTATTCGGTGAGCGACGGGGAGTATCCTCCTCCTTTTGTGGTGGTCATGCGGGTGGTGGTGAGCCAAGCGATGGCATTCCCAGTGGTGTCATAGTGTTTGAACGCCTTGAGGAATTCGTCGCGGAAATTGTCCCAGGATCCCATGGAGATGGATCCATCATTGGCGATCTTTGAGGCGCGAAAAGTGTTGGCCCATGTGAGTGCGGGTCCTTTAGTTATATAAGACAGCGCAAAGGCTATCTGTTTTGGGGCGGTGTTGTAAACATCCGAGTTGACGTTTAAGTAGAAGACGACGGAGTCGAGCCATTGTTTGGCCGTTTTGTAGTCGCCATCGTATTTCTCAGGGGTGCCGATACGGAGTTCAACGGGTTTGTTCGACATCGGCGGGATTGGAGGAAAGATGTGGCCGGTTTGGTGACGAGGGGTAGGGGATGGTGGCGTGGGAGGGCGAGGGATTTGTAATGAGGCAGTCAAGTGGTGAGAAAGATCGCGAGTGGCATTTTCCTCGTCAGAGTCAAGGAGGGGTTCGTCAGGGTCTTCTTCCCAGGTGTCTGGGTTCTGGTCGTCAGGGGTGTCCGACGAGTCTGAGTGGTGGGTACGAAGAGGTTCTCGGGGGTTCCAGCGGGAATCTGTGGTTCGGGTGTGGCGTGAAATGGTGGGCGTACGTGGTAGTGTGCGTCGAGTGGGTTAAACCTAGTTCTTTTGTTACGCGTGGCCCTTGGGTATGGTCGCGCGTAGACCTACGAAGCCTAGGGTCAGGGGTTGGAGACGACAGTTGAGAATATCCGTTCAAAGTAACGGCCGTGGGGTTGCCGGTCGAGGTCTACCAAGCGAGAGGCGAGGTAGTCGAAGATAACCTATGCCACACCGGCAATAGGGTCAAGGGTTCAAGGTAGGACACACACGGACGCAGGGAGCGTTAAAGGTGCGAAGCGTTCACTCAAGTGTAGAACGAGGACACAAAGTAGATTGCTAGGACTATCTAGGCGGGAGCCGTAGGTAGAACTAGGTTGGAGAAAAGACATTAAACGCCCTGTTGAAGGGTTTAAATAGTGAGGAGAAAGTGTGATGGTTACGCGTCACATAGTGTAAGGGCCGGCGCGGTAAGCAGCGTGAGAAGAGCAGAAGCCAATAGCAAAACCGCGCAAGAGAAAGAGACATAAGGGCCGGCGCATACGGCGTGAGAAGAGCAGAAGAAGAATGGGTACTTGCGCAGTGGGGGATAAGCACGCTTACAAGGGAAATGGAACGTCGCAGAACGACATGGAATGTAGTGAGTGTAAGCGTGAGAAAAGAAACGAGTGTCAGTTCGTAATGTTAAGCAAAGAAAAAGTGTAGTCCCTGCAGCGAATCGTAACACTGACAACCCAGGTGGCTTCTCCCTCATACACAGAGTCCGAAACTGTCCAAAGTTATGGTAAGGGACAGTACACTCAATCACTGCTAGGGGTGGGAATGGACATAAATGGGAATCTTCAATGTCCTCCAAGTCAAGACGCCCTGGGTCTTATGAAATCGCTCTATAAAGTAGTACCACGGCACATGAGGCTGAATTCCCATTCATTTCCAATATTAATATCTTCCTGTATGATCCACCACGGCGACACTAACTACTGTTGATATGCTGTGTTCTCCCAAACCATCAATAATCAGCCTAGCACAAATCCATTCATTCATATTAACAAAGGACCTTTTCATGCCCTCAGACTTGGATACGTGCCCTCCATGCCCTCCACCATTACCTGCATGGTCAGGAAAAACCCCGCATACACTGGTTTATTGCTTGTCTCCAACATGGCAATACACTATGAGGAGACTTATAATCCGAGTCACCAAGTCTGACATCCAGCAGCCTTGTCTCCCTATCGCCCACATACTACCTTGTGCTTCCTATCATTATTGAAATATGTCCCCTCCACATGATTACCATTTGTATACCCCACACATTGACTCTGTACATTGCATGTACGAGCAGGAAGACTCAGTGAATCTCGAACGAGCAGATGTAAGTAAAATCCCTGTGTGTCTAATTGCACTTACTCGATGGCATTGGATCGGTAGATCCTGCGTTGGCAAGATTTTGTGGACTTCCAACTCTCCACCATTCCAGTTTATGTATCCCCGGGTCTATGCCCCACTGACATCTATGTATGTCCACAAGCTGCCTTCCAAGCTATACTTCGCCGTGACATGGATGGGTTGTGAGGGACGTCTTTGGTATTATTTTGTTCTCGATGCGCAATCTTGCATCTAATGAATTATTTTTGCAGAATGACTTGAACCAGCTTAAATTGGATGGGTCTGTTGCCACGGATCTGAGAGAGCAAGACTCGAACACTGGCACACATTCCTGTCTATTATCTGAAATGTATACTTCGGAGGACATGCAGACTCCAGAAGCTCCACAAGTATCCAGGGCTCACTCCTTTCTAACTGCGACCACCACCCAAGCTGCAAATTTATCCTCAGAGACAAACCAACACAAATGCCAGTGGTCAGTACACGACTCACGATGTGGCACCGAGAAGTTGTGTGGTGCTCACATCACCTATCACTCTGTCCCAGAGCATTTTAAGGTGCATGGTGTGAAGAGAAAGAACTGTAAAGAAATGATCAGATGTCTGTGGGATGGGTGCCACGAAGAGGTAGGAAGGAAGAACTTTCCCCGTCATGTGCGAGAATCGCACTTGAAGATTCGAAGGCAGGGGCAGCTGAAGCACTTCCCGAAACTGAGCCAGGTCAGTATCATCATCCGTATAAACTAAGCTGTGAAAGACTGAACTCTGTGTTGTTACAGTTGTGAAGGCAACCGAGTTTTCTGTTCCAACATGTGGACGAAACGTCCTTTGTATAGTAAATATATAAGCATTCATCCGAAAATTTCTTCGTACGTGCCGTTATACTAGCCTAAGATGTTAATATGTATGACCAGGAAAATTGCATGCTGTGTCATAGACGATCTCGCTCAACTTGCCATAGTGATTGAGGATTTACTAGTAGTAGTGTTAGAAAATCAGGAAATCTCGCCCCAAGACAAGGGAGGAGTCCTAGTAACAAACGGGGTTATTTAAACCCGCACGGCTGCCACCAGTGGTAATACCCGCAAAAACGGGTGTTCCTGGTTTTCCGAACACGTCAAATATTCTACCAACATCTGTCGGGTCACTCGGGTGGTGGTCATGGGGCAGCGGGAGTGACGTCGTTGCAATATTGGTGTTATCGATCCTGAATACCATTGAGGCGCAACTCAAGGTGTTGAAGCCGGGCAGATGGTGACAACCGTCACAGTAGCATTGGGATACTCGGAAGAGTATTTTAAGGTGTGAGTATGGTAGGTGCAGGTAAGGGTAATCAAGGGGTCCGTGCAACGGCGTTTGCAGTACATGAACCCCAAAAACGACACGCCGTTCAAACATCGTCCGGTGAGGGTCAAGAACGAGAAATCAGCACGATATGCAATGGCATACGGGCCTATCATGAGGGGCTGTACAATCTACAACAGTGAGTATTCATCAACAATACCCAGCCTCGTCTCTCAACATGATAGCGCTCAGGCTGTCAATCATGTACGCCATCTTATGGATCCTGAAACTCCTGGCGCACCAGCACCGTCAATGTATGCCCTTTTGTGGGCTCTGGCATACTATCAGTCACTGTACCTCGTACTTCATCACACCTCAGTAATAGGGAGACGAAGAGGAGATCGTCATGCTGGACCCCGGCCTGTGGGATACCGGACGTGAGCTGCAGGACAGAGGAAGGATCCAAAGGGACTTTGCGGGTGAGCATACAACATCCCTGCTGCATGCACCCAGCGAGTATTCGTCTGATGAGAGGATGGAGCGGACATCGGGGAATTCAAGTACGAGTTTGTGACAGATGCTGGACAGATAGATGGTGACGGAGTCCGGGCTGATATATAGACGATAAAGAAAGAGGTGTCAACCGTGGGAGTGACAGGACGCTGATAAAGCTGGCAAAACGAGAGGTACGTGTTCAGGTGAGAGTTACAGGCAGAGAGGGAGGATTGCTCGAGGGCCACGCCGAGCGCAATTGCCCATTCGTGGATCGGACGTGCTGTGGGGTCCGGTCAGTATGTCGGTCCATGCAAGCCGGGTTTAGTACGTAGTGGCCCCCAGCGCATTCTGAGGGGGGTAAGGAGAGGCCCAGCGAGAGGGAGATGGCGTCTGCAAGATGATTGTTTGTGCCTGCGACGTGCACGACACCGAGATCAATGAAATGCTGGATTAAAAGGTCAACAGTGGTGAGCAGGATGGGGTTGAAAGTGGTTATGCTTCACCCAATTTACTTACCCGCCAGTGGCCCATGGGAACTGAAGCATGTCATGCGAGGTCGTTGATCACGATTGATGTCGCTCCTCATCCCCACCGACCGCATCTCATTCAATGTACCGCTGGTCCAGGGTTCTACTCCATCGTCGCACATCATCTCCACGTATTAATGAGCTGATCCTGACACACATGTCTTCGAGCGGAGAGGAGATCACTATGACACGAAGGAGCGAGGAGGAGAAGCGAAAGTTGTGCGCACAGAGACGCATATGCCAGTAGATCAGGGGATCGCGGTAGAGGACAAGGAGCGCGATTGTCATCGCGACGTCGGAGCCTGAAAAACGGCAGCCGCCCGGTCTGCTTTCACTGGCAACGAAACGTCTCTGCAGAAACTCAGTCTTTGGACTGCGCTACGGGTGTGCGACGTGGAGATGCGGGTGATGGAGAGTGAGAGTGGGCAAAGCGCGCAGCACTTTCGACCCCGAACGGCAGTGGGGGCCAGGCATGAGCTGTGAGGGTGGTAGGAACACCTCGCAGGGAGTCCAGATCCCACCAGCCGACGCGCTCGAGACCCCAGGATGGAGAGGCGGCTGCGAGGTGCCTCAAACGGGTTTGAGGCCTGGGTGTGGTGGGTGGGTGTGACGAAGGGGGGCGAGGAGCGGGCGAGACGCAGGACGGGCGAAGTGGTGGCGCGAGACGAGAAAGCACCGCCGCTAGCCTGCGCTTGTCCAAAGATACGAACATTGTAAGGAACCTGAATTATGATCGAGCCACAGCTGATGATTGAATTTCACCTGCTTGGACAGGCAAATACGCGGTCGGAGGAATGAAAGGTGGGCGAGGGGCTGGGCCCAACCCTGCCGCATCTGCTTGTACATTTGCGTCGACCACACTGCGTCAGTTTAGACGGAAGGTGAGGCATACAGTGATTTGATGAAGTTGATCCACACAATGTCCAAGTGACCTTGGTCGAGAACCGGCTCCCTTCGATCTACGGCCCTCGTATGGACTGCTACTGTGCATCATGCCATGCATACACTCCCGGGGACGTAATACATCGGACGACATGCGAAAGTTGAACGATCCCCCGCCTCTAATCCTAGTGTGGGAATCTGATTCCTCGTCAGTGAGCATGATCACAGCGTGCGCTAGCCTCCCGACCCTCGAGTTGGTGAGTATGTACCCGACAGATATAGATCTGTGCAGCCTTACGAGGGTGTCTAGTGCGTTGTAGTGGACAATCATCCATGTGTGATGAATGTGACGCAGCCTGGGGGCTACTGGTCGATAGCCATATCATGCCGTTCATGTAACTCAAAGCAAATTGCATCCCCATGCTTGGCGACAGCATGGCCCAATCAGTAGCTACAACCGGCTCCGTGAGTCGCCACCGAATCGGAGTCAGTGCGTATCATTCACATCATAACTAATCAATCATTGATCGATGGCGCATGTAAGGCATGCTGCACCGTGGGTCGAGTCTCGTTGACAACCAATATGCATATGATGAAAAAGGACAATAAGGCACTCATAGTGACACCCGTTACCAAGCAACTTTGTAATACTAAGTGGATGATCCACACGAATTTAAAAGTAAGAAGTTGATAGCCATGATGACGACCGAGAGACACGGTCGTGAGTATATATCCCGAGCCCCAAGTTGCGCAAGTAGAAGCGCTAGTACACGTATAGTCCAATAACATATGTAGTCCAATGCGGTCTCCCCCCCTTCCGGGCCGGAGCGCGGTCCGCCAGCAAACCTACGAGGGAAAGCAAGGATACGAACAGTAACACTTAACAGCGAGGATTACAACGCGAGAGAACAAGTGCATAAAGCATAGGGTGTCACAAAATTGGAAGTCCGTCCCCAAATAGAAAAAAAAAGGGCCTTCCTTGTCTGAAGTGCCATTAGACCAAGCGTCTAAAATTGCCGAGTAGAAATTTGGCGCACCAATGGAAACAACAAATGAGCAAGAGACAAGCAAAGCAAGGGGAATAGGTTATAGAACAAAGGGGGAAAAATAGGTGGTATCGACATGCAGTTCTGAATCTTAGTGATCGCATCGGTACATGCAATTCCAAAAACGTTTTATAAGTGGCGGGACTTGACTCCAACGCAAAGGCGTGGTCTTCAAGTCCATTCCGAAAAGCGCTCGCGCCAAAGGATTAGCAAAGTAGTGTGTAAAGCCATCTTCTGTGCGTGTGATCAACGTCAGTTCAGGATAGCGTTAGTAGACCTCATACCCGAAAACTCACTTGAAGGTTCTGTGCCACTCTTGGGTCCTACAACGCATGGCCTATCAACCGGTTCACAGACCCGTAGCTATTTTCCCGCTTTTGAACCAAAAAGGCTGGGAGCATCTGACCAGCTTCCCGTAAGCAGTCGACGGGAATCAAACCCCGTTCGTGACGTGCACCCTCGGTGCCTGGAAGCTTCTCAACAAACGCCCAACCATCGTCAAAGACTTGAAGAAGACGAACACGGTCGCCTGCGTGGACCCTCAATTCGTCATCTAACGAGGGAGCGAAGGGACGACGGATGATCTCAACGGATACAAGTTCGGGTTTCGCGGGATCTGTGAAGGGATTGGGGGAAGGACCCGGTGCGTTGATGAATGGAGAGGGTGTGACACCAGGCGTCAGTGAATGGGGGTGCGAATAGGCCGTTTTGACCGACGGAATGTCGGTCATAAAAGCGGGGGGAGGTGGACTGAGTTGGACGAGAGTATTCACAGAAGATTTGGATGAGGAGGTTCCCTGCGTCCCGTAGATGTATAAAGAGTCCACTGTGTGAGGTAACGGCGCGGGTGGTTTGGGAAAGGAAAAGGACTCTGAGGGAGAGAACGGTCGGACAGACATAGCTGTGGAGCTATGACCCGTAGAAAAGGTCAGGAACTGGGCATCTGGATCGCTACTACTGCTCTGCATACTGTTGATAGACTGCCTATGCGCTACTGCAGCTCCAGTCGGGATCAAGACGGAGTTGCGTTCACGGACTTCAACCATAGGGGGAAGGTCGGGTACAGCGGGTTGAGAAAGCCCCGATGGGGGATCTGCACAGTGCATTAATCCTTGGTCAAAGTGGGTAGCGAAGCTACTGCGTGAACTCGTCCTGCTGGCTGGAGCCCTATCCGAACCGATTGGACTGCGAGGGTTGACGAAGGAAAAACTTTCGCTAGAAAAAGTGCGGCCGAACCACCACTGCCTGCGAAGCTCCACACGATGCGCAATCGAACGGCGCCGAACGACGAGTAACGTGATTGTAAGCAAGAAAAGCAAGCACACGATTATGATTCCGGCGACTGCACCCCCAGACAGCTGTTTGCTAGACGATGTGACAGTGGTTGAGGCTGTCTGGTTGGTTGGCAACGGAATGCTTGTACCAATAGCGCCAGTACCAGAGCCCAATGGCGTCCGTAGCGGTGAAGAAAAGCCTTCTGTTGCTTGAACGGCGGGAGAAGTGCCAGGCGAGGAAGAAGTTATGCCAACATGGGCTGGTGCAGTTTGTCCACCATTATAACCTGTACTACCACCTGAATTCGAGGGCAAGGTCATGCTACCTCCGCCTGCTGGATTCTGTGCGCCAGATGTGCCGGGCGGCTGTCCAGACTGAGAAGTTGGACTTGAAACAGCGGATGCTGGCGGGGCCGCAGCTTCTCCGCCGCTTGAAGGTGAATTTGTGGGCGCTGGGGTACTTCCTCCTCCATTGCCACCACTATCCCCACTGCCAGCGATAGAAGGAACGGGCTGAGGATTAGGGGGGATAGAAGATTGTGTGCCGCTACCACTGCCATTCCCGCTCCCGCTCCCATTGCTACCCCCGCTCCCGCTGCCACTGCTGCCTCCACCGCCGTCCCCAATGCCGGTGAGGGAGCTTACTAGCGGGCCAACAATAGGAATGGAATTGACGGGGGGGAGGTTGAGAAGTGCAGGATCGCGTGCATCAAGCTCAGCGAGAGATCGCAGTAGAACATGGCGTTTTGCAAGGGAACTCCGCATGTCGAAACGGGGCGATGATTTTGCGATCTGCGCAACAAGTGCGCTTCAGTCACCGTTTCGAAACGAGCGAAGGGATGGAATGAGCGAAGACGTCGCCGCGTGCCTGCACCAACAACGAAAGGCACGAATGAGTTAGAAGGGGTCGACAAGAGATGTGGAGGCGCGGGAGATATGGGGGGAAGAAAATGGGTTTATTCTTGGACACGAGTGAATCTGTTCACCATGACTACAGAGATCTTTAACTGGCTGTACCAGGTGGGATATTTGAGAAGAAGGTTCGGTAAATTTTGGCATTTGCGTGATGGGTTCAGGCCAGGCCAGGCCGTTACTGATATCGGAAATTCGGTGCCGTCACATCCTACCGAGCCTCCACTCTGGGTCACCAGTGAGTATTGTTCTGTCATTGTCGATGAGAAAACTCATGATGGATAAACAGTTCGACCTTCCCACTTGTTGCCACGGAGAAAAGTCTTGACTGAAACTTGCTATTATGTTACTAGCCTTCGATTCCGATTGTTTGAGTCCTGGATTAGCGAGTGTCGCCAGCTCTAACGAACACATATGCAATAACTCAGTGATCGGAAAGGGTGTGCATCGTCAAAGTGACAAGGCGTACCTTATTACACTGAGTTTTTTTGAAATGTCTTGGCGTACGTGTGTCAACTTCAAGTTGTCCTATTGACACCGCCACCGCCGTGATCCAACTTCCAAGTAACATGGACCGCTCCCACTAAGGTTTGTCACGGTGTCACTCTGGTAAAGACAGTGGTGTGTGTGTGCAATAGGCAAGTAGGGTCTTGATTTTCATGTTTGAAGCCGTCTCTGAATGCAGAAACTGTGGAGAACGGCCACTAGTAGCGGAAACCTAAAAATGATGCTTCTCCATTCGAGGCACATTCTGTACATCCATCCGGGGTCCATTTTCCAATGCCATTTGCAGACCTCTACAAAATGTCACTCGTTTCAGTGGGCAGCCATCAGTCGGACGTGGACGTTAGGGCCAAGACCACCGTGAGGACGATTCAGAAGTTCCTGGCCCTAATCTGAGTGTCCCTTGTTAGAGCGGAGGAATATCAGTTGTAAACGATGAGCTTTAATACTTGTCTCCGTTGATCTGATCGCAAGAGTCAGAAAAATGATAACGGGGAAAATGACTCGTGACCTGGAGTCTGCCCTCTATTAATGGCATCCGCTCTCTTCTAGTATGGACGTCTATGTGTTGAAGCAAGTGATCCGATGGGCGACATGATGTGTCACACCTGCAGGTGATCAGCTCCGAGCCCACAATGTTTGTGAGTACTCGCTGACCACCGTCCGAATCTCACACACGACTTGCAGAACTGATACCATGCCACGGGTACTGTGATTGTACTGCAAGCTTGTTCTGCAGCCTTTTCACTCGTTCTCGATGAGTGGTGGCCGGGCCCTGAGAAGGCCTCTCTTTTCAAAGCCGCAATACAAAATCTAATTGGGATCTCCTGCTTGAATAATCTGTGTGGTGGTAGGGCTTCGTAACACTGGAAAATCAGTTCTTACTTCTATACTGCCGCATCATGATGCTCCGGCGCACGCTCTTATTCGGTTCAGCACGTCGATAGGCCATCACCAACGACGACCCACCAACCTCCGTTGTACTACACCCCGCCGAATCGAAGCCAGAGGCCGGACGATGACATGTGGGGAGTACCGCTCATCATGGTGACGCACTAGTACTATCACAGGCACCAGCAGGTGCCGGTGAAGTGGATAATGTCGACACCTGAGTTCCGCCAGGATTGCATACGAAACTTCATTTCTACCATGGTAGATCGGTCAACGTCGCTGCTGATCCAAGTTGTTTAGCGTTAGCATGGATGGCGACCACACAGATCACTATTGGTTCCCTCTCATGCCATTCTCGCACTGGCAGGTTTGCACGTATCAATATGTCGCTACCGGACTACAATTATGAATCTGACCCATCCTCGGAATGGGTCCACATACCTGCACGGAACGTTGGTCCGAGGACTGCATAACAGCAAGAGGTTCAAGACCGAATGAACAGGAAATGTTGCAGTACGTGGTCGTGGGAAATCATGGTGGCACTACGACTTTGCCAAGTTATGGAGACCGATCGGCAGAATGATGTCATGCCCCACCTGCTGTATTGGGACCATGGCCTTTCGCCGAGTCTTTGACACCCTCCTTGATCATAACGTTTGTCCTCGATGTCTCGCGATAATAATCCACTTAACCGGCCTGGGTTCACCGGATCCACTCCGTCAACGGGGTTTCATGTTTGGACACATCCACCCCTCCAGAATATGTCCGAGTCATCATTGCAATTCCAGACCACGCCATCTTTTTTTTCCTCCGGAACTTCAGGCACTCAGTCTCATGCGACTCGCATATCGGAACACCAAGAGACCTTGGGCTATTCAAGTTCTCATACTTCCGCCGCACAATCATCACCCGCACAGTTTGAATCCAGGTCTTCGTATACCCGCTATAATGGTTTCCCTGGACAATTCACCATGCCTTCCCATGCCCCTCCTTTCCAAAACCAGCTATCTCAGCCACCCCCGTACCACACATATCATCATCCAGACGGCCCATACCCGCCGGCTCAGTATTATCCTCTTGCTTCACAGCTACCACCATACGCCCTACACGAGGCTGGCGTACATCCATCTTATCAGCAAATTCAGCACCTCCGTCTCCCTATGCTTCAACTTGAAATGCCCGGGCTATTACATCCCTCACACCTCTACAGTACAACCAATCATTTCGAGCCACCACAACCATACCAGCGTAGCATCCATCTTTCGCATTTTAGTCGCCCGAGCTCGTCTGCGGATACATTTCCTGCGCGACACTACCCCATCAGTTATTCCCACCCTTTGCCTCCGTTCCCGCGAAGACATTCTCATACAGGAGTCCAACCGACCAACGATCGTTTACCTGCCCCTACTAGTAGTAGCAACTCGGTTGTTCGCACTACATTACGTGACACCATTCCCGCTACCACCGCCGATCTGCCGGAACAGAAGTCCTCGCAGGAAGCGTTCAAGGTTGACACACACGAGGAAAGCATCAGCTTGGCAGATACTGCTTCCAGATCCCATGCCCGTCGACTCGTTCGGCGTCGCTATCATCCGAATTTGCCGCCTTGTCGATCGGAGTGGGTAATGTGGGTAGGCAATGTCCCGAATGACGCATCCCACGATGAACTCTGGAAATTCCTTGCGTCATTTGAGGAAGATAGTCAGGGACTGGTCTCCATCTTCCTTATTTCTCGTTCTAACTGCGCCTTTGTGAACTATATTTCGGAGGAAAAACTGAATCAGGCGATCACTCAGTTCAATGGACGTCAACTACGACCTGATGATCGCCGGTGTCCACGGCTGGTTTGCAGACCGCGCCGGAAAGAGGACGACCTACGAGCCGGCGTTGGTGGCCAACGTGGCACTGGTGTGCATACACGCCACGTGAAGAATCTGCCGCAGAAGGATAACGGGCCAGCTGCGGAAGGAACTATTTCATCGAAGAGTCGTCGGAAACTTGCCACAATAAATGATTTGCCATCACCCTTACCACCTCCCAGAGAAACCTCGAAGTCAGAGACCGCGGAGGGTGGGAATTCCAAGGTTCCAACCCAATCACCCAACTCATATTCTTCGACGACTTCGAGCCTCTTGATGCGTCATTTTCCTATACGCTTCTTTATTCTCAAGTCATTGAACCAGGTGGGTCTGCTAAGTTGCCTCCATAAGGAATGTTTGAGTTGACGGTTGTAGTATGACTTGGACCTCAGCGTTCAACGTGGCGTCTGGGCAACCCAGAAGCACAATGAGGTAATATTAGATCAAGCTTTCCGTACGAGTAAGGAGGTATTGCTGATATTCAGTGTGAACAAGAGTGGCGAGTTTTATGGATATGCACGGTTCGTTTATCGATTATCGATTCTAGTCGTATCATGCTGATGCTTCGAACCACAGAATGGCGAGTCCCATACTTCATAGCGATTACAGTATTTCGTGGGCTCCGCGCGCAGACTCATCACCCCGTGCATCATCACCACCGTCTAGTTGTTTGGCACACGATACGCTGGAACAACGTGAAAGTCTTTCGCGCCGTGTCACAGATTCTTCGTCCTCTAACTCTCGGCTGGCTGAAGCGACACCCTCTCCTGCGCGTTCTTCAGACGAAACAGATGATTGTCGGGTTGAAGATACGTCTGCCCAGGAGCGACGATCAACCCCACCTGCACTTCAAAACGCTTTCAGAGATATTCTTCGTCCAAATTCACCTACAAGGTTCAGGCGCACTAGAAAGGAACGGCTGGCCATTCCTGGCCCTTCTTCAGCTATGCAACCCGAGTCAAGGAGGCGTCTTGGAGTGGGGCCAGAAGAGAGAAGGAGTGGTAAAGATGATGCGGGTTGTCCCGGATCACACTTGCAACCCGTCTTGGAGGAAGCGCACGTGGGAAACGGTATTGGAGAGGGCGTACTGCCAGCATCGGAGGCTATGCATCCCGAAACGCTTCACGGTCATTTAGAAGTGGAGCAGGAGGAGACGGGTTGGGGCGAAACATTTCAAATCGAGTGGTTACGGACTGAACACATTCCGTTCCATCGAACCCGACATCTGCGGAATCCGTGGAATCATGGTCGGGAGATCAAGGTGGCGCGGGATGGTACGGAGATTGAACCCACTGTTGGTCAACGGCTCGTTGACGAATGGCTGAACCTCGCTGGTAGGCGTGTCGCGCGACCGTCTGCGGCGGGTGGCCGTTCACGAAAATCAAAAGATGTCAAGGAATAGTGTTTATCATGACAAACAGCGTGTCGATGCGCATCGTATTCAGTTGGGATTTCGCACCGTGACCACGGCCAATGATTTCTCAGGGTACGACTTGAACTTGGCTTACTGATGGCTTGAGCAGGAATTGTGCAGCGTCAATTCTTTATTCCTCATATTTACAACACTGGTGAGTTATTGTATCAATAGTCACAATACACTACTAGTAGGTAGATGAGTTTGTCGCATCCTAACCAATTCTTATTTATTGTACTTCTACGCGTCGGTACGCCCGTGCTAACTTGAAGGTTTGTTTATGACCCCTGAAGCTCAGCTAGTATACCATATTCACCTTATCCGACTGACACTTCGTAGCTCCCTATGGACAAGGATTCAGCACAGGTTTGTCTCGATCTTTCTCCGTTCTAACCACAGTTACGGTGCCTCCATTCCATTATCGGGGCGGCTGCGGTCCGAGGCTTCGCACATTCACCAAAATCTCAACAGTGAAAGAATTTTTTCAAACGATGGCCATTCTCTGTCCGCTGTTTCAACTTCCCAGTCGTCTGGCATACTTAATACGGAGAGCGTCCGCTCCCACCGTAACTTAAATACCTCTGTCGACCTCTGCGTTGCATTCAAATCTGCGACACCAACGATAGTGACACACTTTCAAATGCCAACATCCTTTGCAGACTTGTCGCTCGAGATCATCGACCGCATCTTATTCATCCTCGACCCGCTCGACGTTGCGCGCGTCTCCCAAACTTCCCGTTTTTTCCACGAAATCATCTACGGTTCACACGACCACCAGTTTTGGCGGGGACTCTACCTTGCACAACCGCTAGACGACCCTCGACACACGGTGACAAACTTGGGTGCTTGTCGCAAGGCCGTGGACTGGAAGGGGGAACTACAGCAGATCACGAGGGCGCGCGCAGTGATGAGGCGGCCGAGTGTATGCCGACGCGAGGAGCGACGCGCGATCCTGCGCGCCTGCACCGACCTTATCACCCACGTACCACCGCTCTCTTCTCCGGACGGCCCCTCCGGCGGCCCGGCGTCCCGAAACGTACGCTGGATCGAGCGCCACATCGGAGATGGGGCAATTCTAGAGCGCACGCACGATATGTGGGATGGACTGGACGCGGAGGAAGAACAGTTGCTGGCAAAGTTGCACACGTTGTATGGACTCACGCCACTTGACGTTGACATGGAGCGGCGGCGCGCATCACAGGCATTTTTGTATAGCCAACGGAATCATACGGCGGCCCGTGGGTATGGCCCATTCATGCCCGACGGATGCAAGCGCGTGGACTGGGTGTTTTTGGAGACGCTCGTGCATGCGTTTGGGATGCTGCTGCTGGAAGCCGAGGGCACCGAGGAAGACTCTTCCATTTTCTGTCCGCTAGGTCTTCTATTCTGTCAGAGCATCATTCCAAAGGGAGTGGATCTGGACAGGGAGGAGGATTGGGCTGGCGTGGAGGGACTGTGGTCGGTGAGGTACGGTTTCATAGACCATCGCGAGCTCATACGTAAGTCGTCCTCATTTTATTCGGTTCCATCACCGCCGGATCACTGACCAGCTTGGGTTGTTCCTTTGTGCCTGCCAGTATATAACGATCCATCGGTAGGAAACTGAAACCGACCCATTGTGTGACTATCCGCTGATGCACGTGGAACACGGTGATGGTCAGGTACCGGATCATGAACCTCAAGATACGTCAATTTTCATCGGGACCGAGGAGACGCTAGCTTCGCTGGACATCTATTTTCGCGTCGCGGGCACTGAACCTGATCCATTGCATCCGACGCGTCCAAAGATCAACATCGTGGGCGAAGTGGATGGGAAATTCAACATTGTTGGTTTCGTCAAACTGACGGAGGATGACCAAGTCTGGTGGCATTATGTGTGTCGTTTATCCTTGCCGTAGTAGGCGTGTACGTGTCTGACTTGCGCATGTTTTGCTCTAGGGCGCCGGTAACGATAATCAAATGGTGTGGAAGTATGTCACATTCTCTTAAATCGCTTGGCACGGCGGAATGTTGGTTCTTATTCTCTTTCTTCTTCCTACTCTAGCTGTGAAGGGATTGGATTAGGCGGTGTTCGGTCGCGATGTGGATGCATAGGCGTGTGGTCCACTGTCTTTCATGATGTCGAGGATCCGATTGGTATGTCCAACACTCACTCCTTGCCACCCACGATATTTGTTTTCGACCCATACTTACCAGGGCCATTCTGGATGCAACGAGAGCCCCTCTATGATGAGGATGAGTAAGTCAAATTCTGCTACTTCAGAACTTTATCCGTCACCACTACTGCTCGGTGTTTGCACAAGCTACGTGAGCAACCGTATGTCCGAGTTATCCTTGATATGAATTGCTTAGCTTCTGTGTATGTTACATATACCTTGGGTCGCAATGCAAGATTATCTATGCTATTTAGCTATGCATACCTTTTACGATCCGATGGCGGTCGTCTTCATTCGCGATCTACGGATTCAAGCAAGTGGTAGTTGCACAGGTTAGTACTAATATACAAGCATGTCAAGAACTATCTAAAGGATATAATAGGATATATGTTCACAACTGTACCGTGAACCTGAGTCGACCATCTTCACAGGGCTCACAACTGACGCTCTCCATGTTCTCCACCACGAAATGAGCACCGATATGCTCGATCTTGCTCCTCTCGTGGCTAGTGCATACGGCGATCACGGTTGCGCCGGAAGCCAGCCCAGCTCGGATCCCGCTCGGAGAGTCTTCAAAGACAACGCAGTTTGACGCCGCGAAACCCAGCTCGTGCGCTGCGAGCAGGAATGGGTCCGGCGCGGGCTTTCCAGCCTTCAAACGCTTGTCATCCGCGGTGATAGTCACCTTGGGGGGTACAATGCCGACACGCGTCATGCACCCATATGCTGTCAACGGAAGAACAAAAAGTCCCCGTCAATTCCCTCCGAACTCGGATATTAAAACCAAGAAGTACGTACCGTAGGTTTTCGCGCCAGACGTGGCGACGGCGTACCGGCCCGTAGGGATAGAATCGATCATCTGCCTGACCCCGGGGAGAATGCGGACTGCGCGATCGACGGCAGTAGCTTCAATCTGCCAGGCCTCGAGCTGGTGCAGCTTCTTAGCATCCGGCTCAAACATGAGGACATCTTCGTCTTCTTCGACAATCTGGCTCTCCATCTGGCGCGCGTCGTAGATCAACGCTTCCGGTACGGCCGTCATGGCGAGCATGCCATTCAGGCGCGTTGCGAACGATGGACGGCGACTGCCAAGAGCGGCAAACGAAGATGCGCGGGATGAGGGGAGCGACCCCGTCGGAGACACGAGCTCGGGAGTAACCTCCCCCGAGCTGACAGGGCTGAGTGGCGTAGGCGACAATGTCAATGGGGACTGGATGGCAGAACCCGGGCCGCCGTGCAAGCGGTACGCGTCTGCAAAGAAGAGAATGCTCTCCTCGAATTTCTGAACTTCGTCGTCCATCTGGTGGGACTGGATGTGTGGCTTGAACTGCGCGAGATTATCGACGGCGCGCTTGCCATGGGTGGCGGCGATCACGTAGGCTGGGTCCTGCCCGATATCCTTTGCGACCTTTCCCCACGCAGCCTCGACGGCAGCGATGGAATCGGTGAGGGTGCCATCCTGTTAACACGCTGAGGGAGTGAGATTTGAACGAGTGTGGATAGAACAGACACACCATGTCGAATAGGACAGCGTCGGCGTAGAAAGTGTGGGTGTTTGATGTCATGGTAAGTACTGAGAGGGGGAGGATGTCAGGAGACTGATTCGAATCCTGGCTGGTACTAGTATAGCTCAGAGTCACCTCCTTTATATGCGGATCGGTCGTTGGTGGGTGTTTTTCTTATCCGTATCTGCACACCTTGACGTCAAGGGTTGGATTGTTTTAGCCGACGCCGAAGAAACGCTTTCAAACGGCATCCTTAGAGAGTAACGAGGTTGAGTACGGCGGTTAGATACAAGCTCCACCTGATCTTTATGGCACTTCCTGCGGAAAAGCTTGCACTGATCCTGAGTAAGGAAATGAGATTTTATGTGGCGTGGTCGTCAGCTACTATACTTTTGGAATTAATGGAGTATGTGGAGCCTCTAGCAACAGTCGCCGGGAAGTACTTACCCAAGTTGTCTTTCAGGACGTTCACATCGGACTTTCTCCCAAAAGAGGAAGCTCTTCAAGATCGCGAAATTCATTCAAGACCATTTCCGCTCCGGTCTACTCACTCAAAACCCGAGGGTGCACGCCTCAAATGCGGTGCGATGGAGCAAGCGTGTGAGTGTGGTCCTTTCAAGAAGGTTAAGGCCGTGTCGTAGTAGCCGGAAACCGCCGCTTTGAGTCTTCTGCTGACAATGCAAGTCACATCGCGTAGCATGGCTATATTTTTCATCTCTCTCGCGCCATGGCGTCTGGCACGTCACTGCGCGACTTGTGCTGCCTTCCATCTTTCTCCACCTGCTATTTAGGTCACTGACAGTCACCGCCCGCCTTATCTTTAGCTGTGGCACGTTCCGAACGGGAATAAGAAGAGTGCCAGGCTGACGCGTTAACACGTGGAACCACGACCTTGTCAATCTCAATTTCAAGTGAGGTGGAGCCGGTGTCGGCACTCAACATACCCCCGTAGTAACTCGTAACTCGTAACTCGACCCACGTATCATTCGTTTCGATCTGACATTTTGTTGACAGGCTTGATAACCTTCCATCCCGCTCGTCCGAGTGTGTTGATGTCATGTTTTTCCAGTGCTACTAACTTTTGCTAATACTATTTTAGCTATGCCTTTATTCTCTCGTGGGGACGCACCCTTAGCTGTCGAGCACCCCCGACGTCATATTTGACTTCGAAGCGGGTTTGACTCATATATGCCATAAATACACTCACAAAACGTGATATCTAAGAAAAGTTCGTACCGCACGATCGTGATCAGCCTTCGCAAACCTCCGAGGAGGTCGAACTTCCTGGTTATCAATGATCGAAACGCTCCACGGAGTGGTCGAACGATAGCACGAACTTGTCCACAAACTTGAGATCGTTAACACAATGCCTCCCAGCAGAGAGTGCACTGGCAGACCCACTAACTAGTAATACTACCATATAGCGCCATTGACGATCGCCATGTCATCGTTTTTAAATAAATCTCTGTGAGTGACACCTTGTTTTTCAACTCAACTTTATCCCAGGTCCGCCACCAATTCAATGCAGTGGCGTCTTGGTCGGTCCCTGAGTGTGGAAAGAGCGCGCTCAGCGTTGCCCCATCTAGCAAGATCAGTCGAGTAGCTTGGTCGGCAGAGTCGCCACCTCCTAAAATGCGCCTTCCTGCGGCAATCAAAGTTCACCGATATCTACGCGAGCGCCATCAGGGTCCGGCATATGTACCAACGCCTTGAAGACCTGTCAAGCAACCCCAGCTACTACTGCAGGTGAAGCGCGTCAATCGCCCTCCGTGTTCGTTACCCGGTACCCGGCGTGCGTAGTACATCAAACAGCATGCGATCTTTCACGATGAGCGTACCGATTCCCCTGCCAATCTGCTCGGTTGCCTCAGCCATCAACGTTTCAACGTTCAACGCCAGCTGCATACCAATCTCCCCATTCTTCTGGCAGTACTCGTTTATCGGCCCGATACGTGTGAGCTACTCTGGCCGATTAAACGAAGCGCATCAATGCACCCGGCGCCGTCGTTCCGTTCCAAATATAGGCCCGTGGTCCACTCGTTCATACCAACCTGATCAGCCTACGAATGAGAGAGTACTCAGTACTGGATCAATCACATTAATAAGAATGCTCTACGATACGTCGTTCAAAGAGTACTTCTACTGTTTCGGCTCTCGAGTGTATCATATCGGTTGCTGCATGTTGTTCCTCTTACCTGCATAAAAAGAAAAACCCTACGTCGTCGGGGGCGGCGAGAACACCTCGTATAAACGATGGAACAATAACACAAACGAGGAAAAGAAAAAGACACGGGGGAAAAGAGACACGGAAAGAGGGGCGGAGCGTGAGCGTGAGCGCAGACATGTCAAAAAAAGTATGTGCATGGCCAGCCAAGATAACAAAAAATAAAGAGGGGCCAAAAAAGGGAGATGATATTAGGGACAGGCGTGCTTTCGGACATATTATGCGTGGTGGTGCTTTGTCCGCTCAAAGTAAGTCAACGTCCATAGTCGGAAAATGCAATGCAGGATATCATGCACAAGGGCGATCAAAACGGAAACATGGAAAGGCACTATACACCTTGTATTCTGAACGACACAACCCGATTAGCGCTGGGACCCTGTCGCCGAAAGGGTCGGACACCCACTTTGAAAGAAAACGATGGGCGATGCAATGTACAACATTCGAGACTGTGCTCAGCTGAATATTTCGGTGACTGTGCGTCGGCGCTCCCGCCTTTGTGATGGGAATGCAATTGTCTTGGGTTGGGGGTTGCTCTCTCCCGTCTGGCGCTCCTCGGCAGCGGTCCCGAGCGACGCACGAGCTGCACGGACACCAAGCGTTCGTCGACGAGTGTCCCTTTCCGTTTCTGAACCAGAGAGGGGCGAGCGAATTTGATTGAGACTCGGGGTGTCCTCATCCATGCTCGTACCCACCCGCCTTCGAGCCTCATCACGGCTCTGTTGTTGTTGTAGAGTGGATACTGACACTCCCGACGGACGGGAAAAGGTTACAGAAGAACGTGCAGAATCACGTGATTCTGTGCGCTCCATTGGAAACGTGGAGGTCTCAGGAGAGGCGGATACCGTGTGCGTTGACACCGCAGTTGTGGGGTTTGGCGTGGATAGTGCAAAGGGCGGGTTAGGGTTGCGAACGGTGGTAATGGAAGACAACGAAACGTTGCGACGACCACCTGAGTCAACTGGCGGACTGGATTTTGGCAATAGGGATTCGGACGGGAGAGTGGGGAGAGGAGGTGGCGTAGAGTATACAGACGGTTTCGATCGTTCCGCCAGAGGGTATCGAGATGCTGGGGTTGGGGAGGGGTCATAGTCCATTGACAAGTCAAGGATGTTGGTTGGTGTGTGATGAATAGCTGGTCCATTCACTGACATTTGATGCTCACGATGCTCACGTGGTGCGAACAGTCGTCGCGAAGTCGAAGGTGGAACCAAGCCATTCCTTGAGGAAGCAGATCGGTCTTGATCACTGGCACTATCCCGATCGCGAGCAGAGGGTGGGCGGGCAAGGTTAAGATCGCTGCGAGAGGAGAGCCTGCGAGAGAGATCGGTACCACGAGCAGACGTCATCGGCTCCCAGCTCAATCGCGACTCAACGCTCCGCCTACCATCTTGACTGCGCCTACTACTCGTCCTCTCGAGGCCCGAGTCAGATGGGGGCCTCCTAGTGACACCGTCGTCCAGACTCGTTGTCCTCGAGTGCGCCGACTCCGACGTTCCTATTACCTCCTTCAACAGCTTTCCAACGCCGAGGATGAACCCTGTGAGCGAGCGCACTACGTCATCGCTCTCCCTTAAGCTCTCCCGAAAGTCGGAACCAACATCTCTCCAAATTTGTGCTGGGTGATTTGAGCCGTCTTCTTCGTAGTATTCGTCCTCCACCTCGATCGCGATTTGTCGTTGGACAGCATTGGTTGTCGCACCCCTCAGAATCCTGTTCAGTCTGTCCGAGGCACGTATGATGGCGCTCGAGTGATCGGATACATCGCGAATTGTTTGTGATTGATATTGATTTGGAAGTCGGGAGAGTTGCACCTGGAACATCGAGAGTGACTCCACCATAAGACGCGTGTGTTCGGCATTGTGAGGACTGTTTAGGCTTGGCAACGGACCTCTGGCGCCCGGAGTGACGCTCGTGTGGCGGACAGCGACAGCACTTGAAGGAGGCCTGTCCAGATCAACAGGTGTCTGAGGCAAGGAATAGATGCGTGTTGTCGGTGAATGCCGAGACTCGGGTCTGTCTGAAAGGTCATACGTTGTTCTCCTAGACCGCATTGAATAGTTTGCGTTCCTATGACCATTGTCTGCGTGGGAAAAGTCTGCCATTGACGTAGAGGGTCGAGATGAGAGCCCACCACGCCCTGGACCTCTCATATCTCGCTCCATGACCAAGTCGGAGGGTGCCCGTGATGGGTCCGAGTGTAAATGCGGGCGAGGAGCAGGGGGGGGAGCAGATTCGCCGACATGTGTGCTAAATCCGTTTGCTCGGCTCCTATCAACAACGTTGGGCAGTTGCCTTTCGTCCCATTCTACTGTGCGGGTTGAACGTGCTCCACGGGCAGGCGCGTTGACATCACGGCTCTCACCAAACGGATCCTCGTTTGGCGGTGCGCCGTGCCTCCCACTCCCACGCATACCGATTCCAGCTGCACGTAAGCTTTCTCCCGCGAGTCTGCCTGTCACCCCTGTGCTACCATTCAAAGCACTTTCTGCACTGCCTCCTCGCTGGGATTGCCTTCGTCCGCCGTCCGGAACATTGCCAGACAGATCGTCGGAGAGCCAGCGAGTCTGGTGTCGTCGTGTGAGATCCCTCACGGTAGAAAATCTAGTGGTTCGAGCGCTGCGAGGCGAGTATTGGATACCACTCGTCGCATTGGCGGCCGTATGCGCTGCAGTTCTTGGTGAATTGCCCTCATACACGTCATGCGTCCGGTGGGGGGTCATGGGTTCGATTGAAGTCTAAGGGAATGACTCTTTAGCCGACTGCGAAAACAGCCCAACCACGTTACTAACCCGGCCGTCCAAGCTCCGCCGTTCTCTATCCCTGAATTCTCTGGGAAGTGGCTGTCGTGCCCTTTTGTTTCCTGTAGGACTCCTCCTTGAGGAAGCTACAGCGGCCAGCGCTGATTCAGTAACATCATGATCATTCCTACCATACCCGCTCTCTACGTCCTGAACAGAAATACCGCTTGCCATGGACACTCGCTTGCGGGGTGTGCGTGATGGGCCGGGAGACGCCTGACGCGCCCTCTCCGGAGATGTGGGTGCAGAAGTGAGCTTCTGTCGTGGATGGGAGTTTGATACAGACGACGGCGGCGTTGATGGACGTTCAGGAGAGGATGAGCGGTAGGAATTCGAGTAGGATGGGGTCGGCGCACGCAGACTCTCTCGCTCTGTCTCGGACCCCGATAGGGTATCAGTGCGCTGAACTTGCGGTGCAGACTGCGAATGGGAGTGGGACGAGAGGCGAGAGGATGATGCAGTGGATGCGGATGAAGAAGGTGCGTTGGGAGAAAGAGAGGTACGGGTTGGTGATGGAGTGTGGAGGCGGGAAGAAAGTTTATCTAATGCCTGCTCGACATACGCCAGTTCGGCAAGCGGGTGGTTTGAATAGCATATAGGCATCCAAAATGTATTTTGGTATTAGAATACCGAAACCAATCAGATTTTAAGAACGCATTGTTCCGAAGGTGGACAGGAATGTACCGTGACACGTGTGATGGAAAAGGGCATGGATTGAGCACTCGTCGAGAGCAAAGCGCAGCTGGCTCACCATGCGGTTGCGCTGCGCAAGACTCTTGACTCGCTGGAGCGCTGCAATACTCTCGCTGGGGCCTTTGGCTCCGAGTCTGCGGTCAAGCCTGGCAGTGATGTCTTCCTCACCCGCATGGTCGTTTTCGTCATCTTCGTCATCAGAATTGGGTCTTGAAGTCTTGGACATGGTTATGGACTTGTCGTACGTTTCTGTAGGCATCATGGCACTTGGTGAACCTGAATACGAAACTGGCCGCTGTCTGATGCTACCGGAATTTGCGCTGTTGTTGTCCCCAGTCGAGCCGCTGCCAGTGGAGTTTGTTGCTGGGGGAGAAGGCAGACCAGAAGCGGAAACTGCGCAGGGGCTCTCCGGAGGCTCAGGAAGGTCAGGGATGTTGGCTTCCTTCGGATCCTTGGGCGGTAACGATCCTAGGAATATTGCGGACAAAGGGCGCCTTGAAGAAGCAACGAGTGAACGCGGCGGCATCAGCGTCGGCAAAGCAGAACATCAACCACGGCGTGGGCTTGAAAAAATGGTCGTCGTCGTCGTCGTGAACAGCGAGCAAAGACGTGGGGACGACGGCGAGCTCGACGCCGGTGGATTCAGGAAGGAGTGCCGTGGGAAAACAAGACCACCCTCTCGGAACACATGCTGCCTTTCCGGTTTCCGACTCCGAACAACCGCACCGAAACAACAAGGTGGTCGCCACAATAGATTGAGACTTCTTGCTGTCTTGTATCCAAGGAAGGCTATTCAAAGAAGCGGGTGATTCTCAGAGTTGCTAACATCGAGCTCCTCAGGAGAGAAGATAAGCAGCGAGATACAATCACACTAGCAAGTAACAGCCTTGGATATGCCCACTGTGACGTACCAGTTAGTCCACCGCTTTGGACCTTTGGACCACCAAAGAAACGGTCACATGCGGACATGCCTAGCAGCAGTCGTTATCCAACGAAAATCGTAACCTAGATACGAGCGCCGATGAAACAATGCCACTGATCTAGTACAGGTTGCAACTGCCAGTGGGTATTCCCACCAGGAATGCGGCCCTCGCACGGAAGCCTGTGTTGGGTTAGGTACTAGAATAAGATACCAGGAGAACCCACTGTTCGCCCCGCAGTATTTTCGACTCTCGATATTCGCTTCCGAGGTGCGTACTGAGCCCCCTAGTAGATAGTTAAATTGTGCGTCTTTTTAGATCAGCGAACAGTCTCGGAGCCTAAGAGGCTAAGACGTGTTGTCGGCATTTTTTAGTGCGTGGGCGAATACTAAATCCAACTGTCTCACAGAATACTGACCCGATGAACACGGGACAACCCATGCATATCTCGTATGAAATTATCTGACTAGACTTCTTCCAACAAGTTTCTAGAACACCGTATGAGATCAGAAAGGAAGCCTTAGTCTTTCTGATCTCGAATTGTCTGGTTTGGAAAGCGTAACGCCTCGAGGACACTTTCTGTGCTTTGAACGGGTCACAATTTACGTACCCCCTGGCCAACTGCATTAATTGCTCGATACCCGCGAGTACGACGCCAAGCCAAAATGCGAGGCAGCCCCAACCACATCAACTGCGTTCGTCAGACCTTCATACGTCGGTAATGTGTCCGCATTGTCGCCTGGCCAATCGTGTTCTGATATGGACCATATGGTATAGCACCGACTTTTAAAGGGCGTGTCATACTGCTTGCGTGAATTTCAAATGTGATTCATCTCATCCGGCAAAGGGACGTGGAGCGACAGAGTTGTTCTCCGACCAAAACATGCGTGTGGCTCACCTGGCTCCGCATGCATGGTCCAGTACAGCTTTCGGTTCAATTACCAACATGTTGTTGTACGATAAGAGCATCAAGACGTCTTTCTTACTAGATGTTAAGGAGTATCCTCCAGAGCCTGGATCTCTATCAAATGGCTGGAACTCGAACGGTCTGTGGTCGTACGCACAGCGGTTCGCTCATACGATCTGATCAAGTCATAATCGTTCCAGTTCAAGTTTTTTCGTCGTACCTGCAGGTAAGTGTAAAATAAAAACCAAGAAACTTTGAACTTCTTTGACTCCGGAAATGCAGACCATGGCGAAAAGGACCCATTCAGAGGTTTCAGAACACGGCTTGCATGCGTCTCCAGCAGTATTATAGAACTGAATAGTTGGATAAACGACCCGCTTATTGAAAGTGAGGCTTCTTTCGTTGCAACAGGCTGAGCTGCCCAAAGTGTTTCTTGCCCCTTGGCATAAGGAGAGACTTCACATTACGTAAGTACGCATGTCTCACAGTCCTACTTGACTCCACCGAGTCACAACACATTGCTTCAAGGAGTTCTTCATCCAAGTCTGTCGTGGAGATGTGCTTAGAGATTTTGACACACTCGTCGAATGCCTATTCGGAAAATGCGTCCACATTTGAAAAATTCGGCTATTCAGCCGTACCAAATTTGAAAGATGTCAAGAGCAGAAGACATTGTTCTGATCTTCCGAAGCTTCACTAGCAGTCATGACCGACTGATGGGTAAAACGTTCGACATCGGACACGACAGCACGGCTTCATTGTAGTGGGTGGGTTTTTGATCAGCGGAAAGACACCGGTACCAGAAATTTCAATAATCTGTCCACAAGCTTAACTGCCGCGGCGACTCGTACAGTCAGACTCCCCTAGCCGTTTACACGTTGCTACTCAGGCTGTACAACCAATCGGAAAGAGCTACTCGACGGTTAAACCGAGGCTAACTCGGGAAGCATACGCGTTACTGCCAGTGGAGCAAAAGACGTGAAAAAAAACGAGCCTTGCTCCAAGGCTGAACTTTACCGCGTCTGACATCTCAATTGAATCCAGGAATTTGGCTCGTGTCTGCCATTGCATTTGCAAAATCTCGCACCGTCGATCCGAGTCATGTGACACCTTCCGCTGCATCGAACTGTTCAAAAGACCGCTTAGCATAGATGTCTGACATGGCCTCTTTGCTTCGCGCCACAACGCCGTGGCGCGCTTACTTGGTAAGTATCCCCTGTATTGGAGCCGCTCGGCAAAAATTGTAAACAAAGTGTGGATATGATCCTGCCAGGCGGCTCGGCTCGAGCCTCGAGGTGGCAAATTGCGACATGCCGCACCAGGCAGTGAAAAAAGCCAAGGAAAAAAAACCATTTATTACATATTGGGGACGCGTTCTCTGGTATAAAAACCCTGCCGCGTCCTTCGCCATTCTCCAGAGACCTTGCTCTTCCATTCGTTCCATTCATCCCACTCGTCCCTCGACATGTTCACCAAGCTCGGGTTCGTCCTCATCACTCGTCGCTTTTCGTCATTGTATTGAAATTGACCGACGCGTTTGTGTCCAGTGCCCTCGCTCTCTTCGCTTCTGCCGTCTCTGCGCTGACCATCGCAGTGCATGCCGACGTTGACGTCAAACTCGGAGCGACCGTTGCACTTGACGTCTTCGCCGCCGCCGGTGACGCCACCCACGTCGGCATCTTGCTCAAGGGTCCCAACGTCGACATTCAGCTCCTTGCCGACGTAGAGGTCGGTGCAGACGTCGAGGTCACCATCCCGGACGACATTGCCGCAGCGTACGTGTGCTCTTTTATTTGGTGTATCGATGGAGCGCTCATCATGGTTGACAGTGACGGCTATGTGTTTGCTGCTATCAAGGTCGGCACCACCGAGTAGGTGTTTTTGTCCATTCGCTATGCTGGATTCGTTGACGGACGCTTGGTTTTTGAAGTCCAAACACCGTCGTCTATGCCGAAACAGAAGCCTTTGCGATCTTGGAAGCTTAGACGGAGGTATTGGTCGCAGAATGTGTTGGGGGGTGATGACTGGTGGTTCTAGTTCTCAATCATTGATCCTAATACCTATCTGAATTGCATTGATCTACTTATCCTGTGAGTTGGCCCGCGACTGTGAGCTGTTCATTGCCTATGAAATGGAGGTTGAGAGTAATGCAAGGATAAACAAAAAGGTGCACTGTGTGGCTTCCGCAATGACGGAGCCTCATCCTGTGCAGTCACAAACCGGTTAGCCTTTGCCGTCGTCAGATGCATCCTTGTCCCCGGCGAACGTGTTCCACCAACCTGGTTTACCCGTGATGCGACCGGCGTTAGCAAGTTGGCTTCATGCTGCGAACACGATCCGCTGGGACTGACCAAACCTAGGTCCTAGGCCTTTCGAAAGGACATTTCCTGTAGGAAGTTCTGCCTCGCTGTGTGCCGCAACCACAGTCATCCGAGTCCTAGTATGATGTCGGAATCAACTTGTAGGCACTCGAGCCTTCACCGTAGCAGAATGAATACCCCTACCGCGAAGAGACCGAAACACTGTAACAGGGCAAATGCAACCATGTTGATAGGTACCATAACCTAGGTAACACTTGATCAAGCTGCGCATTCAACAAGACTCGGAATCGGGATGCTATAAATACCGTGGAATTTACGAGTCTCGACGCTATCCAATGAGACTTGTCGTTACCAAGATAGTACTGAAATGCTTAGCAGAGAAACTTTCAAGAAAACAACACGATACCACTGGCGATTCAAACGGTTGGACGCTGGGACAATCAACCGTGGATTTACAACTTAGTACGATCCTTGAAACTGCCACGAGGCTTCTTCTGTCGGGTAACGTCATCGTGAACACCTCTGTTGAACAAGGTAGGCAACAGGAGACGATCACTGCGGTCGATTCGACAGATTGCATGACTTGGCACTGCATCCTAGGAGAGCTGCAACGAACAGGGCCAAAAATATGAAGCACCTGTCAAAAATTGAAATGCAGTGCGACCCACTTTGCATGTAGCACCCCGGTTGCTATACTGGTCCGGGTATAAAACTCAGCCCAACCATGGAATTCTAACCCCCCCACTTTTTCTTACCCGTCCATCACGAAATCGAGCATCAGAATGACCAAGGAAGCGTACGATCAGGTGCGTAGCCTGAGATCCTTGTGCTGACACAGATCAGTCAATGGAGCCCATCGGTAGGTCGTCAACGCGCCCCACAAGGCCAAGCTCTCCCACGAGCTCCTCGCTGCTGCCGCTTCTTTCGAGGTATGTTATCTCTTCGTCCGGCGCGAGACATGCTGACCGCTAATCTGTGTAGGCTATGAAGGCGTGGAACGAACACAAGGAGAAGGGCGGCGAGAACGTCTCCCACTCCAAGGCAAAGGAATTCATGTACGTCTATTTGCAGGTAAGCTTATCGACGTCGCGTCTGACATGCAAGGTCAGGGCTGCGGCTGCGGGCGCCTTTATCGACCGGATGGTCGAAACCAAGGGTCTCGATGCTGTCGACAAGTACAAGGCCAAGCAGCACGGTAGGTGATGCTCTCGCGTGTAGAAATTTGGAGGGCTGATTTGCTGTGCCACAGCTGAGCTCTTGAGGGACCAGAGTTATTGATTCGATCGAATCCTGGAGTGTGCCTGAACTGTACTGGGTCGAACGCAAATCCTTGTATGAGTAACGCCTTGAAATAAAAGTGGTCTCGAGTGAACGACCCAGTGATTTAAACAGGTTACAGATCTAGTCTGAGCGTTGCGGCCTTGTCCCACGTTTGATTTTACCTGGTCTAGATCTTTAGCAGGTCTAGGGATAAAATTAGTGGTCGGTGCCTTAGTAAAACAGATCTGGCCTGCCGCGAGATAATTGCAGGTTGCAGGGCAACTCTTTTCAACCCGTTCAAGTAATCAATTTTTCTGGGCAGGGTCCCCACTCGGATAGAAAGGGAGATATTCTTCTTGGGGATTGCGAGTGGAACAACTTGATAATGCTGCCCGTCTTTCTAGAATAAGTAGGTCCGCAGTGCATGTCAATGATGATCAAGGGTTTGTCTCACCCCCATTCTTCGCAAACATTCACGATCACCCGACATATTCAAATCGGCAACTTTACTAGCTTCCTTCACCGGTTGGCGCTAGTCCATTCATATTATAGCACGGCCAATGCTCTATGAAGGCCGGCCATGATGCAGTGCTCCCTCTAATATTGTTGATCCGAGCAAAGGTCCTTCGTTTTGATCCGTGCAATTATTGACGCCCGATGCTATTTCGATCACGTTAGCTCAAGCGCTCACGTTCCCACCTATCGCGCACATGCATGTCAAAAACTCTATGGTATTGCACATTGGCTTCCAATGTTAACGTCCTGGAACGTTCATATCATCTCGGCAAATGTCCCAGGCTAGTTCAAATAAACAACAAATACTCTGTCAAACGGGTAAGAGGAATAATGGTAAGCAATAGGATGAGCATATGGACGTAGTCGAGCGCGAGTGTTTCTGAACAGGTCATCACGGGTCGTGAGCGAATGCCAGTGGAGGGCGGGAGATCTAAAGGGTAGTGTGTTTGTATCTTGAAAAGTATAGTGAAGAGGTTATAGAGATGAAACGGTCGCTATGCAGGCCAGCACGAGGGACATCCAACACAGCACTAAAGGTATACGTCGCCCCTCCGCACTACAGGCGCATTATTCCCATGGAGACAAAATACAACGCAGACGGAAACTCACCTGCTACTACTACCTGTTGTAGCCGGGTGAGCGGTGATCTTGACCGTCATGACAGCAACGAGGCCATCAATAGCGTTCAGCCCGTTGGCAGCCACGGTCTGGTAATGATTGATGCCAACGCTCGTGTTCTGGAGCAACCCGGAAACGTAGTCGACGGTGGTGTGATAGGTGTATCCGTTGTAGGACGTTTGCCCCGAGTAGGTGCTCGTGTTGGTGAGATTGGTTGTGGGAATGATGGTCGATTGTGATGTGGCATTTCCGACGAGCCAGTCGCGTCCGAGATTGTACCTGGCACATCATGTCAGTGCTTGGAGTGATGGACATGATATGCTTGGAACGGACCCATTGACAATGATGTTGTGTTGGTCTGTAAACCACAATCAATTATCCATGATGGATACTCGCAGGGAGGGACGTACCGACAATCGGCATCTCGTACGAGACTGCCATAAAAATCGCACCACTATCCGCATCGGGTCCGTTCTGGGTCCAATAACGGATGTGATTGCCTCCTTCGATCGATTCTTCGCAAGTACCGAGTTGAGCATTGCCATAGTCCCACCTTATGACCGCGGTCTGGTTAACTGCGGACCGGAAGTGAATACGGACAAGAACGGCGACTCATGACGAATACAATACGTACGGTATCCGTTTCCATCGCCGAGGTTGGCACCCTGATTGTCACCAGAATGCTGACCTAAGCATTCTGTCGAGAAACCAATCGATCTGGACAAGTCAAACGTTTGGTGAGGGAGACCACGGTGTCAGCTGTGATGGCAGACTGACTGGTAATAGTTGATGAGACCGCCACTGTTGACGGTGTTCTGGAGGACCGCGGAATCGGAGTAGGCTGAGATGATGACATTGAGGGGTTCGCCTAGTCCTGGAGGATATGTGTTCTGCACTTGCTACAAAAGTAAGGTATCAGAAACGCTACATGAACATTATCTATGGTAGTGAAATACAGCACGCACTGTGAGCATGCTACCGCCGTCGTCCATTGGGATGTAGTAGCCATAATTGGTCTCACGTCGTTGGGGTGGTGCCGACGAGAGTGCGGAGACAAGGCATGGCGTTGACAAGGTAGCGAACAACCAAGACAACAAGAAGCGGGAAGTGGGACAGAGAGTGTACATGGTGGGTATGGTGGGGGGTCACACCGAGTCGTGAGGCCTTGAGCGGAAAGCAAAGTCGATTTGCTGGGTATTAAGTGAACGGGTGGCAGGAGGAGAGTGTGGAAGGCTCGAAAGGGACTAGTTAAGACCAGCTTGTGAAGGAAGGAGAATCAAAAATAACTTGGCCGGCATATTTGAGGCTTGTATTATTCTTGTCGGCGCCAATTAGACTCGTGTACACAACTCCGGTAGTAACTCATGTTCGGATCCAATCAAGTCCTTTTCGTTCAATGTTCGAGGTGAGCTAGTACATTCTACGTGCGAGCTGCATGCGTTACAAGCAGAGTACTTTGTACCCACGACATTTGACAAAGTGTCAGTGCGCAGCCTCTTGATGATAAAGCGTGGACGAAATTAGCCCATTCCTGGAAAGTGGCCTCATTTCGGAACCTGAGCGATCACTGGCAAGGCGCTGAACGGTCCATATAAACCACATAGAGCAGCTGCACATATGACCCGGGCCTGCTGTCCCCTCAGAACTCGTTCTTTCCAGAATCTAGAACCTTAACGATTACGGGGCTTTCCATGGAATCGTTCTGCCAGTGGTCGACTCTAACGGTTATCTTGACTTATCGGGAATATTTCTTCTTCCATCCACCAAGGCAGATCAACCGCAACGGCAACAAAGGAATCGACATGCAACGTGTTTCACATTGCAGACATTGGAGGTGTCTGTTTCAGACACTAAGTATCGATGACCCTCAGTCTGATTACTGTACAAAGGGATCCCTGGCATTTCAAGGTAAATCAACGAGGTTGTGACGATAAATTGGACCTGATCCATTCAAACGCTCGGGTTACAATCACATTGCTGTGGTATACAAGAAATTGTGTTTGGTCAACTAGTACTACGGCCCCAAAACCTGGAGCTTCAGGATATATTGAATCAATCGCGGTGGTGGTGGTGCTTCAAGTGGTTCTCGTGGTGTTCCTCAGCTACACAGTGAATCAGCCCGAGGATTGTCGCACTCGTGATAATAACCCACCCTGCTGTTTGGCCTTGTGCCTATCAATCGCATCAAGACCCTTGGTTTCGACTATGTGGGTAATGAAGGCGCCACTAGCAGCTGCCCTGTTTCCACATGTCAGACACTAGATCTGCGTGTGGCGTGTATGTACGCACAAGAATTCCTTTGCTTTGGCATGAGAGACGTCCTCTCCGTTCTTCGATTTGTGTTCATTCCACGCTTTCGTGGCCTACAAACAGTCGGGCATTCCTCGCGTCCGAAGAAAAGGTGGCACACCTCGTAGGCAGCAGCAGCAGCAATGACTTCATGGGAGAGATGAGCCTTGTGAGGCGCATTCACGACCTATCGAGGTGCTCATCAGCGACCAATCTTTGTGGGATAGAGGGGTCCACTCACCTGATCATAGGCTTCCCTGGTCATTATGATATTCAGTATTGTTGTAGAAGGGCGCAAAGTGGGTTTATGATAAGAGATCAGTATCGATCAGTAACCAGGCTGACCTTTATATCCGGATCGGAAGGCGGCAACCGGGTCACGCGCTACCGGAATGCGTAGTGGATTGCACCGCTTTAACAGCTGCTGCGGTAGCACCCCAGACTTTTTTGGACTGCGCGTCGCAGCTCTATTAGGCGGATGAAGATTTTTCCTTACAGTGCCTGCATTTTACTGGGCCATCGTATTGTCTAGCTTTGCGTACCTTGTTCAGGAGGACACGTCAAGTTGGACTGTGGTCGCACCGATCAAACATCGGGCCGTGGTAGATGACTGTTATTTGTGAATATTTGGTTGTAGAGCAGAATTTTCACCTTCCGGTTGAACCATTCGAGTTCGGGTCTTTCGAGTTGGTGTGTTATTTCTCCTTCTATTTTGCTGATCATTCTAGTTCCGGTAAGGATGATAGCTCCCGTGAGCCGACAATTATTCTTGCGGGATCCGCATTTCAAGTTGCGGTGACACGGCAATCATCATCGGCGACTTGGCGAAGCGTATTATCATCGCATCCAACCCGACGCCGAGTGCTTCTTCTCGTGGTTGGTCATTTACTTTGTGAAGGCTTGACAAGCCGCGGTCTTCGACTTGGACGACCGCATGGCTGCACCGCACACAGCCTTGCTGCGCCTACCCATTTTCCCACGGAAAGGTGCCTTCGAAGCATATGATCAAACAGAGTCCACCTCAGCTCTCTTCAAGTTGGGGTAAATCTTGCGAGGTCGCCAAGGCGATGCCAATCGATGAGGTGTACAACCCCAACGATTTGATTTTATTATATTGCTGGCTTGCTAATGCCGGATCAATTGGTGCTCTCCAGATTGGTGGGACCCCCATACCAATCTGCGATTTGGCTGATGTTCGGTCTTCTGATAGGAATGTACACTGACTCAGCCCGGTGAGTTTGTTGGACACCGGTGGCATGCCACGGTGTCTGGACACGTAACACTTACGCTCTACTGATTCCGCCCTCTTGGAATTGGGCAGAATGATGGGACCATTTCCCTCCCAAGGGTGCTGCGGGATTTCTGCTGGGGAGTTGCGGATGAGTTGAGCTGGTCTGAATTTTGGGGTGCCAAGGCCAAAGAATCATCCGATTGGCTGGCATTTCTAGGCTCATTTCGCATGCCGTCGGCTGCCCTGCCTGACTCAGCCCCATGGCGGAGGCAGCGCGGGACGCTCCGTAGTCGTCGGTAGTTGGGTGCGTTCGACTTATTCACCAAGGCATATGATGCATTGTACTCTCGATGAACAGACCAGATTACCAGGCCGTGTTTCTTTTCCTTTGGATGCTTCTAGTAATCACCGGAAAATATAGATTTGCTGTGGGCGGTGAGGCTGTGCAGCGGTGCCTATTTCCCGCTATTCGGGAACACGCGTTCTGAGCTTGAAAAGCTGTGAAAATAGGTCCTTTATAAGCTGACCGAGTCAGACAGACGCGCCATCCCCATTTTTCTTCCCTCCCTTCATCAGCAGGTCCCCTGGAGCAGTCAGTCCACTGCTCCTCGTCTCCGTCGAGTCACCCGAACTCCCCATCCGTGAGTGGTTCAGTTCGATCTGCATCTGTTTCATTGTGTGCTACGTGTGCTTTGTCTGCTCGGTGACGCTGCACAATACACATCCCTATTCGATTTCTGTCGGCAGACTGAAATTTGCGTTCTGCGTCGATACTATGCCAGCAGCTTTTCACGGTGTCACGTCGATCCCTGGGTCGCCCGATTTGTCTCGTTCGTCCCTTCTCGGGCAGTCACGAACATCATCGGCGCGGCCTTCGGAATCACGGCCGTCCCAGTGCTCACCGAGTCACGTTGAACTCTTGCTGCGCACGGAGGCACACAGTACCCCTTGTGCTGAGAATGAGGCGCTGATGACATCGTCTCCTGGTTCCAGACACGCCAGGCCCTCCACGTTGTCGCCTGGCCCATCCTCTTTCCCAATAACTCCCCACTCCGCAATTCCAGATCAATATCTACCATATACTCCAGATCAACATGTTTTGCCGATCACAGACTTTCTAAATCCTCGGCCGATCTCGCGTCGTCCCGGTCTGTCACCTAACCCCGGTCATCTGGTCTCATCGCCTGTTGTCCTTGAAAGTTCTCAACTTTCAAGTTTGTCTCCTCGCCATGTTGCGATAAACAGTCACTCTGCACGTCCACGGACGTCCAATCAGGTCTTTAACAACATCTCAGATCTTGCCACCCACTATGGGATACCCCAGTTCCTACCCACTGCGCCTCGTACAACTCCTCGTAGAACAGACATAGAAGAACCGACTTCATTGCATCCAACCGACCCATTCCTCTCCTCCCCCGATTTCGAAGACCTTTGCTCCAACTATTTAACCATGCTATCTCAACAACCCGGCAACAACGGCGCAGATGGTGTCCCCAACGAGGACTCCGCGCCGGTACCAACTACTATTCAAGTGACGGAGGCCGATGCTGTCCGATCACTTATGGACGTTCTGAATGGTTGGTATTCATTTTGCGACGCAACCACTTGGCTTACGACCTTTGGAATAGCAACGCCGGAGCTTCAGATGTCCAACGATTTGAACGAGTTTCTAACTTCGCCTCTTATCGACTCGCCTTATGATGATGACTTGCTGACGACCCCTGCTGTCGGGTCCGATATGCATGCGGACATCCTGACGAGTCCTCTAATGGTTGATTTCGGTGGCAATGACTCATTCGGCGACTTTCCCTCTCTTTTCGACCTAGGCGATCCCACGCCTGCGAAGCCCCCACAGAGCGAGCCTGCTACCATTTCCCATGCACCCGACTTCGACATGATGTATAGTCTGGAGTCTCCAATCACCCCGCTTATCGACTTCCCCGGTACCTCTCCATCCGAGAAGATGGTGCCTGCAAAGCGGAAGTCAAATGTTACTGGTACCCGCAAAAACATTATGCCCGAGTCGCTTGTCCCGGTCGACGCACCCATTCAATCGCGCAAGTACCTTACCCCGTCTGCCACTTCTCGCAAGGAACTTCCTGTTACGTGGCGTCGGAAGCGTCTTCGTACCGCCGGTCCTGACGCTGAAGAAGACCAACTGGCTGAGGAGGCTCTGGCCCCCTCGCTCACGGAGCAGGAGCAGATTTCTGCGAAACGCCGTCAAAATACGATCGCGGCTCGGCGGAGTCGGAAGCGTAAGCTCGAGTACCAGCGGGAGTTGGAGGAAAATCTGGAGCAACACAAGCACGAGAGCGAGCTGTGGAAGCAGCGAGCGTTGACGTGCCAGGCCCTGCTCCGCAGTCACCACATTGAGTGCCCGGACTTCCCTGATTCATGATCTTGCTTGTCATCTGATACCACTTCGTCCCTTTTTCTATCTTTTATTCCTTTCGCAACGATATATATGCTTTGCCCAGCCTTGGTGATCAGGCTGTAATCTTCGATGTTCCGTGTACTCCTACACTCATCATCAGCTTTCCCCTTTCACTGGTTAGGAGCATCGTCGTAACCCCCCATCCCAGTCCTCCAGTTTCGTATTTCTATGCAAACGTCGCTATCGTTCTGAAACCAACTTTTTGATGCCATCTTTACTTGATATGTGCCATGTATCTTGGTAGACAAATGAAACAATTGCGTCCGTTGATGTATTTTGGGGCAGTGGAGGTGTCATTATAAATGCTTGCGCCGAAACTTGAATGAACTAAGTCAGCATTGCCAACATTCCCCGCAAACACCGCTCGGCGTTCTCCACTTCTGTGGACCTGAGCCTCGCTCGTGGTCCAACTCTCGCCACTCGCCGCTTCTCCATGATCCCGACGTCTACGAGGAGCAACGCCTACGAGCGACTCGACTTTGAAGGCGGGATGGGTCCTGGCCGGGCGAGTAGGAAACTCGCCTGGAAAAAGATTGCGATCGGATGTACTGTACTCATGGGACTCGTCTGGTTTTTCAGTCCTCGTGGAGACACCCAAATCTCACCAGGCATGTCGTTTTTAAGCTCTAATTCGAATCCAGCTCACCCCTTTGCAGACCTTTCGGCTGCATTAGACGATATCTATCCGCCACCTGACACGATACCCGTAGAAACAGACGGACATGCGCTCGAGGATACCTCGCCCTCGTCCACCCCATCGACCAGCGGACCTATCCCCGTCCCTATCCCCACCTCCCCCGAGACAGACCCCGACTTGCTCAAAACAGTACACTGCACTGCACCCTACGCACCCCACCTCCCACTCGTCCAATACGCCCTCATGATCGACGCTGGCTCAACCGGTTCCCGCATCCACATTTACAAATTCAACCACTGTAGCCGTTCACCAACCTACGAATACGAAGTCTTTCGGATGACACAGCCTGGGCTGTCTGATTCCGGCTGGGGTACGCCGGAAGGTGCTGCGGCGAGTTTAGACGTATTGCTCGATGAGGCGGTGAGGGTGGTGCCAGAGAGACTGCAGGGGTGTACGATGGTGGCTGTCAAGGCGACGGCCGGGCTGAGGTTGCTTGGCGCGGAGAGGAGTGCGGCGGTTTTGGAGGCGGTGGAGGGGCGGGTGAGAGGGCGGTATCCGTTCGTGATGGCTGAACGGGGTGGGGTGGAGATTATGGATGGGAGGGACGAGGGTGTGTTTGCGTGGATCACGGTGAATTATTTGATGGGGGCGATGAAGGGGGTGGAGGCGGGGGGTGGGGATGTGCCGACGTATGCGGTGTTGGATTTGGGAGGTGGGTCGACGCAAATTGTGTTTGAGCCGGAAAAGGGACGGGGGGATGTTGGTGGGGTGCTGAGGGATGGGGAACACAAGTATGAGCTGGTGTTTGGAGGGGAGGAACGGGTGTTGTATCAACACTCGCATTTGGGATACGGGCTCAAGAGTGCACGGCAAAGCGTACATCGGCTGGTGGAGTTTATGGACGGGCTGAGGGCGACGCGGGTGAGCGGAGAGGACGAGTTGAGACGAGTGGCAAATCCCTGTCTTGCACAGCGGACGACCAAAGAGGTGGACGTGCCTCTGGAGGAGGGAAAGGTCAAGGTGTTGATGGGGGGAGAGGACGTTGGAAACTTCGAGGCGTGTAACCGGCTTTTGGAGTTGGTCATGGCCAAGGATGCGTGAGTTCATTTTATTCTATTCGATTCTCTGGTGATGCGGACCGCTGACGAGCCTAGTGTCTGCGAGGTAAAGCCGTGCTCGTTCAACGGTGTCTACCAGCCCTCGTTGCTCGACGCGTTCCCGACAGGAAAGATCCTACTCCTGTCGTATTTTTATGATCGGATTACACCCTTGATACCCCCGCCGCCTAGTGGTGCCCAGCCGCAAGTCACCATCTCGACGATCGCCACCCTCGCACGGCAAGTCTGCGCAGGCCCAAGCAGCTGGGTAGAACATTGGGGCACACATCCCGACGTGATCGAGGAGCTCGAAGACCGGCCCGAGTGGTGTCTCGATCTCACCTTTATGCACGCGCTATTAGGCCTCGGGTACGAGTTTGGCGATGCAAGGGAGGTGGCTTTAGGTAAGCGGATCGGGGGGACCGAGTTGGGATGGTGTCTGGGAGCAACGATTGCGATGGTGGGGGGCGGGGAGGTGAGGTGCTCTGCGTGAGCCTAGGATTAAAACGAACGGTTTTATATATCCCATGAATGTCGCTATTTAGACGCTTACAGACGATTATTACCTTAGCTTATCTTGCTGCAATTTGCGTACTGGATGTGGCGTGCCGCATTGGTTTGGAGCCAGTGAGGCTGTCTTGTAGGATTGCGACGCATGGGTGCGTGTGTTTCTGGTTCCGGCGTTTTCCCGAAAGTGGAGATCAAGGAATTTTACACCGAAATAGAAAGTCAACTTGATACGGTACAAAGTGGGTCCATTTTCTATCGTGATATCGTTCCGTGAGGAATATTAATGGTACCGGTACCGATATTGATGCAAGTGCGACAAAAAAAACTCTACATGAACCATTCAAAATGAAAGAAAGGTCTTACCTAGCTGTCCTGTCCCGAAAGAAATGCAAGAGGGTATAGAGACGCCCGAATGCACAAGATAACGGATGGGCGTCCGAGGCGTACCAACTCCGCTACAATTGCAGTTTGAAACAGCCGCCTTCGTATTTTGCACTCGCCCCTCTTTTCACTCGCGTTCTCGTCTCGACACCGGCGCCCACACCCACGCATGCCAGTCGATGTTTGCTGATAGCGTCCGCTCTGCTCAGAGGTGTCCCACACACCTCGCACTTCACCCCGATCGCAAAATGACATGCGACAATGTGTCGTGGGATATTTCGTCACTGCATTTTTTTCCTACACCCCGCCCATGTGCATGCCAGCATTTTTCCGTCGCACGAAAAATGGTGTTGTTTCCGGAGGTGACTTGTGAGGCATTTTCTCAGATTGTCGTACGGGATCCGTTCCGAGCACGGCGTTCCATGGGTTGTCCATAGGCATTGGAACATGGACAATGGGAGATCCTCGTTCGATTGGGGTGTCGACGCTGTGCCGTACGTGAGCACTGGAAAAACGGAGATGGATGGCACAAAGAAAAACATACGGGAAACTTGGACCGGTTCGACAGGGGCTGATAATTCCGCAAAATTTGATGTGGCGATTGGTTGAAGACCGGTCTGGAAAAAATCCGTATCCAAGCGTCCGGGATTTTCCAGAAATGTGGCCGATTGAGCGGGGGAAATCTCGGAACCCAGTTCAAGAGGATAAATGAGACGGCTTTGATCACCGCGTCGCCGAGTAGCATGCACTGGATAGTGAAAGGGAAAAGCGGATTGCCAAGGCAACCCAGGTGGTTGTGTCCAAGTCGAAGAAGTGGGTGAGGAGGGCTGGAACGTGGGTATCGCACTCGACAGCACGGGGATGGCTTGCTCTACGAAAGGAGTTGTGACTTGCATCTCTGCAAACAACCGCTCCACCTCTAACTCAGAAATACCACTTTCTGACGAACCGAACGAATACCCAAAACAAGTCTCATACTGATCGCCGGCGTCATTTGACCACCAAGTCATGTTCAGTGAAGGATCTGTAACCGTATAGCTGCGATGAAGTCGCCACAATTAGTTCTTGCCCTTCGAGCTAAAGATCCCACCACGCATACCTTTCTTGGAGGTATTCGCTTGTCGTATGCATCTTGTGCGATGGATTTACAATCAGTGGTGTACTGTCTTGATGCTGGGGAATCCATAAGTAATGGCTGGATCGCTCTCGATCATCTCCCCACTCGAATGGCGTCCTAAAACCACCACTGTCACATTCCGTAAGTAGCTGAACACTAATCCTTAAATAATGGTTTGAATCTCACCTGTTCGTAAACGGGGGCATCTCGCGACCCAGTCTGTGATGAGTCGATTATGTGCACACAACTGATATACTCATTTTTGAGGTCCAGCCTTTAAAACGTACCCAGTATGGTGATCCCCAGATTGTTCTGGAATGCGCGACGGCTCGGGTCTTGGATATTACCTGTTGTTACCCGCAGCGTGGACGGGTGGTGCCGGAGGTGATAGCCAGCCATGATGTCGTATGCTTGATCGTCATTTTGACAGATAGCCTGCACTGCGTGGCTCTGCTGAGGAATACCGGATAGCAAGAAAATGTGGAACCACGCCTGATAATATGTGATCAAGCTGTAGATAGGAACGTACGATGTATCAGGTACTCATTGCGAATAAGGAAACTTTATCTTGTTTGAATTTCGACGGGAAAAAGGGTGGTACAGGAACTAATTGGCATTCCCTTTTTCGAGCGACGTGTCGGTCTTGACATACCGAGAACCGTGCAGCTCGAGTTCAGCGACTGCATCGGTCTGCGCCGTGCTGCAACATGCCTTGAGGTTTCTAAAATTAGAGACGGAGTCGCATAGCCATTTTTACCTCGAAATTTATGAAGGAAAAAAAGGCGTTGTTCCAAGCGGTGTCTGCTGTGGTCGATCTGGTCGAGCTCGGAAACAGCCTGAAATTCCGTGTGTTTGAAGGATATCGGGTAAACGACATGTACTCTCCATAGGTAGGAGGCCGGGCGTTCCTACTCTTTCGAGTCTAAGCCTAACGGATGTCTTGGCTAACAACCCGTGGATGATCGATTACTGGCAGGGATTCCAAACATGGTGACAGCCGCTGATAAGGCACTGCGGGCGTTAGTAGAGAAGGCGTCGAATGATGAAGACGCCGGACCAAGTCTTGATTGGATACCAAGGTCTCCCGACCAAATAGCAACGCTGGCTCGGCGAGGATGGTGTATCCGAATTGATGGTGCTGCGGAGGGGTCCTGCTGCTACCAGTTACCGGCGCAGACTAGTACAATGCCAATATTGCCAAAAGGTTTGAAACCGAATCACAGCCTGCCCTGCTCCAGGCAACGCAGCCTCCAGAACTGCACGTGTGATGAAGAACAATATCAGTAAAATGCTGCAAGAATATTGCAAAACGAACGCTCTTGGTAACCTTTGTTCGGGTCCGCCTTTACTCTCTGCCGGTACAGGACTCGAACGTAGTAGGATTTGGACAAAATTTTGTACGTTCACTATGTAGCCTGTGACTATATTTGGCTACCTCGCCTTTTCCTCGATCAATCTCATGACACTAATGATAATATTTAAGGGGTAAGCAAGCACTGATATAAGTTACGCAGGTTCTCGTAACATACATGGGACAGCCTAACAGGTGCCAGTCAAGAGCGTTGTTTCAGACATGCGCTCTAGCAGTAACAGGCTTTGTAAGATCGGAACAAGTGCCTTCCGATCTCGAAAGGTTTGATCCCTCGGCGGCCAGGGCTGACGCTCCCGAGCACACATTGGTATTATGTCATAATCACTTTCGTTCGTCAATCAATTTACAAATTAGCTACCACAACTTCGCTCAGGGCCCGGACCTCAGATGGCTCGGGCCAGGATGCCCGATTCTAGAATCTCATCCTTGTTCTCACCGGCTTATACACGCATGCATGGGACCCGCGCGCGTAAATTAGCTCCGTTGATTTGTAAAGCCTTTCTGGTGTTGTCTTCGAGTTTGTCGATGCGGCACTGGCAGTTGGTCATCATGATTTGTCATCCAGCCCGTACTTTGCACGCCGCAGCCGGGACTGACGTGTGCTTTGATTCAGGCATACTAGTAGTAGTGCGGATACCCGCACCTTTCTGGCGATCGTATATAAGCGACAAATTTACCACCGAACATTACACAGCAATGTCACTTCCTGACAGTACCACCGTCCTCATCGTAGGCGCTGGTCCAACTGGTCTTGCCGCCGCTTTGTCTCTACTCCATCAAGGCTTTCGTGACTTCGTCATTGTTGATGCCGTGCAGCACGGAGAGAACACTTCTCGTGCACTCGTAGTTCATGCCGCCACTCTGGAGGTAAAATCGTTTTTTATTACCCCTGAAAATTCTGAGCCGTTTGGTAAGGCACTGGATACCATTGGGTGCGGAGACGACATCGTATCACTAGGAACGAAAATGACAAAATTTGATATTGGGACGCGCTCGAACGTTCTGCTCAGTCCCAATGTCACCTCTCTTAAACGGTACACCCGCCACGCGTATGCTGTCGTCATTCCCCAGAACTTGACAGAACATGCCCTCGGAACAAAGTTAGCCAGCTCTGCTGTGTCTGTTCACCGACCTCTCAGAGTGGTCGGAATGCAGCGTAATGCGAAGAATTCACTGCTGACGGATGTCACGTTCGAAGATGGCGAAGTGATTACTGCGAGATATGTAGTTGGTGCTGATGGCGCACGCTCGGTGGTGGGCCTCTCTTTCATAAGCTGGATGTACGGCTCACTCTGAACAGGTCCGTACGACGGCTGGCATTGGTTTCACCGATCCATTAAGTAAACAGGCGGAAAATGTGGCAAACCTGGCCCAGATGGTCCTCGCGGACGTCACGTTCGATCCTCTGGAGAATTTTTCTTTTGGTTTCAACGGCACTATAACCCCGAACAGTTTTTTTCTTTGCGCCCCATTGCCTCCCACCTTTAACGACTTCCTCACTGCCAACGGGAACCCCACGCTGACCGGCCAACTCTACCGTATCGGGTCTGGTGTTCCCTTGGAAGACGGAGAAATTCCACAATCACCCAGCAGGGAATATCTGCAAGACCTTGTCGATCGCTTTGGCCCACACACGCTGTCCTCTGATCCTTCTGTGAACCCCCAGTCCAAGTCTATACGTATCAAGGACGTTGTCTGGGCAACTCGTTTCCGCAACCATGCCGCGATCGCCGATACGTTGTTCACCCGCCTGGGTTCCTCGGCACCATTGCGGCCACAAGAGGAGCCAGAGGGTGGTGCTATACTCCTTGTGGGTGACGCGGCACACATTCATTCTCCCGCCGGCGGGCAGGGTATGAACCTTGGTTTGCGCGATGCCATCTTTCTGGGCGAGACCCTTGTGAAGCACGTGCGAGCTGCACAGACGCAGCCGATCTCTGAGGCAGACGCGATCTTGCGTGATTTTGCTACGGTGCGCCATGCACGGGCGCTGGAGGTGATTGGGCTTACAAAGGTGTTATTATCGATCATTGGTACGAAGGAGGGTGAGTGGATGTATTGGTGGTTGCCCATCAGTGTGGTGACGGTGAGGAATTGGGTGTTGTGGATTGCAGGCAAGTTGCCGTTTGCGCAACGGAGGATGGGTTGGGAGCTGAGTGGGTTGGGTCGGAGGTGATTTCAACATTATGTTTCTGCATTGTTTATGACCATCACACTCATGCATACCGTTTTCCGTGCAGCGTTACTCAGTGTACTAATGTATTCTGTACTCACTCCTCGATCCGTTCTCGTGTAATCTGACCGATGAATTTTTGTTGTACCTGGAGCGTTATGCTAATGGGGTTCACACCACTTCAGTGACTTGTTGGAACCGTCGGACTGCCAAGATCGGCAACTTGATATCCGATACGCTGTTCGGGCTGTCTTGACATGACATGCAGGAACCCAACTTTGTTCAGCGGTTGGTCATCGAGGTCAGATCAGATGCCATTAATGGTTTTGCGATCTCCAATGGTACGATGCGCTGGGGTCAAGCAAGTTGTCCAACAGATGTACGTTGTTCTTGAAGAGGTCATACTAGAGAGCTGGCCACAAGATCAACACACATCGACACTTTCACTAAGTCGCTAGCCTTGACAACAAACAAACTTGAAAAGCAACTTGGAATCGATACAAGCAAGCCTACAACAACGCGTTCGCCTTTGCGGAAGCCTTGTGCACGCCTCTCGGACTTTCCTTGCCAGATAGGAATATTCTTCAAAATTCCTTGCGGTTGAATCATTGGTGGTAACACCATTGAACGGGACAACAGTCATTCCGTTCATACTATATTACTGGATGTTGTTCGGATCAAAATAGGATGATACGTTGATTTCTTTGGTCGCAACATGGATGCTCAAAGTGTATAGATCGCCCTCTGTGATAGCGCAGGTCGCCCATGCCGAAGAAAATACACCATCCTGACCAGGTGTAGGGAGGTACGCATCCTCGTGAACCAGAAAATACAACATTAACCACGAGTCACCTACCTGTTCCATTTGTAATCTCTGTTTGGTGAAAGACGTGTGACTCATAAAAAGCCGTGGTGTGATCCCATATGGTCCTTTGAGTCCATCGAGAATGTCATTTTCTGTCGGAGCGGAAGCGCTCCAGCATATTTAGTCGTCTGTCAGCATAGATGGTTACCAAGCCAGATTGTGTTCATTCTCGTAGGCTTTCCGTCAATCTCAGTAGTTGTGTATTGGGTTTCTGACCTGCATGATTGGCTGAGGTTGGATGCATTCTACCCAAATCTCGCGTTCCACAACGGATTGTTCGACGGGTCCGACTCATGTTTTGGTTCCGTTTCTTTGGTCCCCGGGAATGTGTAAGCCTTTTCGTATCCAGTAACTGGGCGATCGCGTTGTACCACGACCCATTCGAGTCCTACGTGAGGGGATTATTTCCAAACACAATTTGCTTTGCGGTTGACATCATAATCAAAACCAAATTGGAATGACATCCCCAAATGGATGTGGGCAGCAGTGATCAGTGCAACAGTGAAAAGCTGAAAGAGAAACGGAGGGTGAGCTAATAAACCGCAGGCTGTGTACTCGATCAGAAGATGAGCAAATGAATGTGTATACCACTCTGCCTGTGACAAATCAACATAAAGTAGATTAGTGCATGGAGATCCCAAATCTGAGCAGACTCCGCACGGAAAATAGATGCTGTCGACCAAGAATCATTGTGACTGCGGCGAAATTCTTTTAATACTGACCATTATGTAGTGAAGCACGCCGTCCCGAGTCAGTGAGGATAGTTTAGCGGTCTAAGGAATATCTTTGAAAATTTAAATTCAGACCTCGATCATGATGTAGTAACTTAGAGAAGTCCAACTTTACGTCATCATCGTTATGCTAGCCCACGACCAAGTGTCTAAAGTCTCAGGTTGCCTTCTCTGAAGTCCCGGCCCCCGGATCAGAGCCACTACTTCCCTCAAACGATTTAATCACGGGCGGCATGGTGATTTAAGGACGGGCGTGAAAGTTTATGTGCAGTTTTTCACGCTGACTCAGGTTACCAGGTCTGGCCGACTCTGACGGCATTTCAAGTTCTCGCATGAGTATGCACATCGATGCGATGGTGAGTCAGTGATAGTGTGTTCCGAAGGATATTCAAGCTTCAAGTATGATATTCGAGAATCAGATTTGTTATCACTGGCAGCGCGGAATGATGCCATACTAGTATGGTCGCACGCAGAGCTAATGCTTACGGTACTATGTAACTCCGTAATGCAGTGGGAAATCCATTGACGCGACCATTGTTCAAACGTTCACATGCACACCCATGGCCGCACAGGCATGCAATCATGATTGGTCCGCCTTTCGCCCAGTTGACATTTGGTCCCATGCAAACTTTTTTAGCGGCCCGGCCCGACGTCCTTGCCCCTCTTATGCTCCAAATGGTCGACATGGAGACGTTCAACGTCGGGATATCTATTGCGCCTACGGTCTTTGAAACGCGATACTTACTAGGGGGCCTCTTAATGCCCATATCGGGGTTGGTTCCTTGGGCTATGGGTAACGAAATGAGTTCTTTTCGTACTTGGTTTCCTTCTCAACATGTCACATTCCAGTTGCTCTCTTGGGCTTTCTCCCAGTTGGCAGGTTTCGGAGTGTTTTCCTACAGTTTAGTAAGTCCCATGACATGACTCCACATCATGTACATCTTGACCTATTTTATGCAATGGCTCACACATATATCTCAAACAGGGCGAGGTATGGAAGCCCACTCTTGCGCCATCTTCCCCGCTTCTTCCCACATAACAGAGCTGGCGCCTCTGTTGGACTGTTTCAGCTACGTTCCCGAAAACGGACACTGCACCAAGCTCGACTGCATGACTGTGAGCGACTCGCTGCAATCCTTCTCTGAATTTTGATTGAACGCAACTGACAGGATTTCGACACGCTCGTGCGTCTCGGCGACAATCTCTATTCACGTTTCGAAGCGGAAGGCAATCCTTCGGACCTCAGTTTATGCATTGTTCGGTACCGCTCGGCGCTGACGCTAGCTAGGTCATCTACGAGTTTGTCCGACGATGCCCGGAGCAAGTTGTTCAGCAATCTCGCAAACGTACTATCTATTCGCTTTCAACGCCATGGAGATATAGCTGATCTGGATCACTCGGTGGAGTGTCATCTTGCCGCGTTGGACCTTCGCCCACCTGGGCATCCTAGGCGAGCCAAGACGTTGTCCAACTTTGCCACAGCGTTGCTCGTCCGGTTCGGCCAACGCGGGACGCATGAGGATATTGAATTAGCAATCGAACATTTTAACACGGCGCTTCCCATTCTTCCCCCTGACGGGCGTCTGATGCCTCGTATGAACTATGCTAGTGCCTTATTCTCTCGATTCCAGCGCTCCGGAGATGTCTCGGATCTCAATGACGCAATTCACCAATACCGCGGCGTTGTGAATTCTTCGCTTTCAGAGAACGAAGCTACGTCGTGTTATAATCTCGCCAACGCCCTCTTATCTCGCGTCAAATTGGAAAACGATCCAAAAGACCTAGAGCTCTCTATTGAATATTCATCTCGCGCACTAGAGAGCATGAACGAGGACCACCCGGATCGTTTCCACGCCCTCTCGTGCCTTTCGACCGCCCTCATGAGACGCTATGAGCTGTACGGAGACACCAAGGACTTGGAGAGTGCGGTCAAGAACTTACATTCCGCACTCGAGCTTCGGTCTGGTGAAGAAGTATCGCAGTACACGGCGTTCTTCGATCTGGGGGATGCACTCGTCATGCGTTACAGGCTGTTGTTTGATCTTCCTGATCTCGAACTCGCAATCGAACATTACCGCACCGCCATTGATCTCCTTAACCCTGATCATAAAAACAAGGGACTCTTCCTGCATGATCTAGGAAATGCTTTGTTCCTCCGCTTCGAAAGATCCGGGGGATTGGAAGACCTGGAGGAGGCTATACAGAAACATTTCTTCGCCTTAGAAATTCACTCCGAGAACGCATCGCGACGCATCGGTACACTCGAGGCACTTGGCACATGCCTAGATGCGCGCTTCGAGGAGTCTGGGAATCCGGAAGATCTTCATACTGCTATTGACCTTTATAATGAAGCTCTGATCGAGACTTCACATGATCACCCCCATCGTGCAACCATCTTGGCAAAAATAACGAATAGTTTGGAGCGGCGGTTTGGATTATACGGAGAAATCATTGATTTGGATAGGTCCATCTCATATGGTCGTGAGACGCTCGAGCTGCTGGCTCCAGACCATCCTGATCATGGGAAATCCTACCAAGCGCTCGCCTCTATCCTCTTACTGCGTTTCGAGGAGACCGGGAATGAACTAGACCTCGACGAAGCTTACCTCCACTGTTACACTTCCATGAACGTGCAGGGTGTACCACACTCGTTACGAGCGGCTAGCCATTTACTTCTTGCCCGTATCTTGCGAGCGCGCGTCCTCCCCTGGGAAGTCAAAGACATCGAACCCATATTCCAACACCTTTTCTTCGCTAAAGACTTTGGCATCTTCTCTCCGCTGATCTCTGATGTCTACGCAGAACTAGCATCTGCTCACTACCTTTGTTTTCTCCTCGAGCAAAGGTCCTCTGATCTTCAGGAGGCCTTTGGCATTCATGAACGGAACTTGAACATCACCGGCGGCTCCTTGTGGCCAAGGTTTCGTGCGTCGTTGCAATGTGTCAAGGATGCGGAGGTGTACGGTCATCGTTCAGGCGTTGATGTGTACCACAACGCGCTTCGTCTACTCGATCGATACATCTTGGCGGTCCGTTCTTCAGAGCTTCGACAGTATTTAGCGAGAAAACACTGTTTCAATCTGGCATTCGGTGGCGCCGCTTTCGCGCTGCGTTTCCAGGACCCGGAAGAGGCAATTGAAACTCTTGAAAATGGGAGGTCGCTCCTCTGGTCCCAGCTGGTGCGAGCCAGGACCAGCCTGGACGAGTTGCGACTCAAAGGGGAGTACGGAGCCTCGCTTGCAGACGACTTTGAGCGCCACTTATCCCGGCTCGAGCGTGCCTCTGGCGCTTCGAAAACGTCCAGGGATGCTAAACCTCTGTTAAAAGAAAAAGAGGCGCTCGTGGAACAGATTCGGCGCGTGGAGGGCTTTAAATCATTTCTCAAGTCGACACCCTTTTCCAGCCTCGAAAAGGCCGCGATAGACGGTCCAATCATCATTCTCAGCGCTAGTCAGTGCACCTGCGATGCTGTCGTTTTGCTGCATCCCAGGCCGCCCATCCATGTCCCACTTCCACATACAACACCACATGACATCTTGCAGATGGCAACACGTTTTCGCGACCTGACTAGGAACCCCGCTACCGTCGACGACGAAACAGCCTTACAGAACCTGCTATCGGACCTTTGGTACGATATCGTATTACCTGTCGTCCAACACTTGATACCCCATACCCCTAAGGGCTCCCGCCTGTGGTGGTGCCCTACCGGTGTGTTCACGTCGATACCCCTCCATGCTGCAGGCCCATATGGGAAAGACGAGCCGAGCCTATCACAACTCTACGTTTCGTCGTACACACCTACCCTCCAGGCTCTGATACGCGCTAGATCTGCCCCAACACACGATGTGCCACGCTCCCGCCGCTCAAGCATGATCCCAGGCTTTCTCAAGAACAAAAGGTCGAAGCCGGTCTTGGTCAGCCCGACGACCACGGCCCGCACCCACACGATCCTTGCGATCGGTCATCACGCCTCATCCGATGTAGATACTTGCCAGGAGCTCGATCTGCTGCGCAATCGCATTCCCCCGAATATGCCGTTCAGGCGGATGGAGGGCGAGGAAGTGAGCTCAGAGGCCGTTCTTGCCGCGTTTCGAGAGCCGGTGTGGCTGCATCTGGCATGTCCTGCTTCGCTCCATGCCAGATTGCCGTACCAGTCGGGGTTCCCAGCGAGCGACGGCGTGGTATCGTTGTACGACATTTCTGGGGCGTGCCCTCGGGTGGAGTTTGCGTTCCTGTCCGGACGATGTAGCAGAGATGATGATACCGGCGGGTCGGAGGAAATGATGCATCTAGCTGCTTCGTTGCAGTATTCGGGCGTTCGCAGTGTGGTTGGAACACTCTGGCCGGTTGACGACGAAGTGATGCAGCGTGTCACTGTTGCTTTCTATGAAAAAGTCATTCTAAAGGCAGGAGGGTTGGTGCATTACACCAGTACTGCGCAATCACTCAACGAGGCGCTGATAGCAATCGGAAAGGGGGTACCATTGGCTCAGAGAATAGCATTTGTGCACGTGGGTGCTTGAGCATAGTAGAATGTACGATTACCCTCACCTGTCGGATACCCCCACATTATTAACTTTCCCCGATGTAAAACTTACACGCACTGGAGGAAACCAAGGAACGCTCTCTTCAAAACGTAGAATACAGGTCATTAATTAATCTTCGATCTCCAAGTCCCCGTACGGTTTGGCTCGGAAATATGATTCCTCAAAGTGGTGGACACGTACAAAACCATCCTCTCCTCCGGAAGCATAACAACTTCCAGCAGGGTCGACTGCAATACTAATCCATTCGGTCAATAAACTGTTTGCAAGTTAAGGAAGTAACTGACGTGTTCACGGGACCAAAATGGCCTTTTACGCGACCAACCTCTTCCTCGAATACCCTGTGCCAAAAACGGGTCTCAAACTTTCCTTGACGCAAAGATGTCGTCGTGACCTGCATCGCTTCTTGCCCTCCGCCAAGGAGCACCTACACATCTAAGCGATAAGCATTAAAATTAGTAGCACATGCGTACGTAGGGCTTGTTTGGCGCGAGTGCCGCGCTGTTGAGTGGTGTCTCCGTAGAATATGTCTTGAGCACGCGCAGAGTTTTGGTATCATGCAACTGGGAGAGGCAAGATAACTTGACCATCACAAGGCTGAAAAAATGAATGATAGACTGACCCGTGCCGTCTTATCCTTGCTACTTGTCACGAAGTAGGTCCGATCAGGTGAGAGCTGGAGATCTGTCACGGTATCCATGTGTGCGCGCTCGTTATTTGAGATCTCTGTCCCTGAGACGACGTCGAAAAGGGCAACCTTGCCAGATTCGTGTCCGGTAACGATGATGTTTGGTGTGTAGGTGAACGCACACACTGTGGCCTTGGAACCAACAGGGTGGAACTTGTGCTCAGGTTCGCGTGATTCTGTAACGAGGGACGGGGTAACATGAGCGCACTGGGTTGTGTCACTAAAGGAAAAGGACGGACGATCCGTTCCATCGCCGTCGCGGTTTAATCTGAAGACGCGAATGGCGCCTTGATGTCCCATACGTTGCTCCGTGATACAAACGACTCTCTCGTCATCGTCGCTGAACGCAACCCGTTTCACTGCAGTCGGAAACTCCCAAACATGCAGACATTTCCCGTTCGAGACGTTCCACAGGCGAAGCTCGTTATCCGCCGAGCCAGAAACCAGAAACCTGGATTGTGCTGACTAGAGTAAGTTTCCTTCACCGATGACGAACGTGCAGGTGAAACTTACAATCAACGTCGATCGTCCAGACTGTCCCATTGTGACCATCATACGTCCCAAGCCGTTCACCGTTATGAGAGAACCAGACGTTTATGACGTGGTCTTTTGAACATGAAAAGAGAAGATCGCCTTCTGCGTTAAATTTTATCTGCGTTAGTGAACGTTCGTGACCTGATCTCGATCAGCTCAAATTCTCATAAGTCATACAAAATAGCGCTTGCCTTGCAATAGAATTGGTCGCTGATAAAGGTCGTACATTGTCAACTATACACAATCATGACATATGAATGCACACCATTTTGACCTAAGAGAACTTTTTGGAGGAACTGGGGACGTCTGAGTACCCGGGGACGCTGGTGGCCGAGTCGAAAAGATTTCTGTGTGAGTCTTTCCTTATCTGGTAATCGGTTATAAAGAAAACCGTCCTCGTCGTCGACCACAGCGACGAGTCAGCAATGGGCAAGCTTGAAACGGTCGTGCAACCAGAACCTGACATTCAAGAAGAATACAGCGACGAGGAGGAGGTTGCTCTCGACGAAGACGACCTTGAGGAACTTGTTTTTGACGAAGATGCCGTACCAAAACAAAAAGTTGAAATCGACAATACCGTTGCGTACTTTTACCGCTAAATGACTCAACATTCATTTTGTTCTATAGGACGCTCTGCGTCGAATACGTGAAACGATCCAGCTCGATCCTTCATTACCATGGACAGAAACGCTCGTCGTTCCCTACCCAGAAACGATCGAGGTTGACGTTGATGATGATCTGAACCGCGAGCTCGCCTTGTAAGCAAACAACTCATTTTATATTCGTCACTCGATTCTTTTTTTTCTAGCTACAAACAAGCATTGTATTCTGCAGACCAAGCACGCGCGCTCGCAGCATCTCACTCGCTGCCATTCACCCGTCCATCTGACTATTTTGCCGAAATGGTCAAGTCAGATTCTCACATGGAACGCATCCGCTCCCGGTTACTCGACGAACGTGCTGGGATCAAAAAAGCCGAGGAAAAGCGAAAAGAACGCGCAGCTAAAAAGTTTGGTAAGCAAGTCCAGCTCGAGAAACAACGCGAGAGAGAAAAAGGGAAGAAGGAAATGGAAGAGCGACTAAAATCAATTAAGCGAAGTAGGCTGCAGATAGTTGGCAAGGACGTGCAAGGCGGCTCATACTTTTATCATATAGAACGCAAAGGTGCCCTTGACAACCAGGAGACCGACGGAGAGGCTTTTGACATCGCCGTCGAAGATGCAATCTCTGAGCGCCCATCAGCCAAACGTCAAAAAGGAAATGCTAGCACCAGCAAGCGAAGCGGTCCACCGAGGAGCAAGCATTCAGTCGGAGGAAAGCGCACAGGTGGGAGTAAGCGTCCAGGGAAGAGTAAAAGAATTGCTGCCAGAAGTCGTCGGTGATATCGTTTCTTGCTACTTTGTATTTTTCTTTGGGATGACCAGGTTTTGATCTGTGGCATTCGAACAATGCATACGTCAGACTAAATAAGACTTCATTCACGCTTCTTTCTTTATCGACGTTCTCCAAGGAAGGATTTCGGCGCAACTGTCCCATCATATGTATTAGGGTGCCAATTTTCACTGAGACAAGGGAACCCAAGGTGGTGCGTTCGGTTCTCACTGCTATCCCGGGCAAAACTCTCACAGAGTAGCTTCCTTTTTTCCGGTTCCTATTATCTCCCAGAGAACCTAAACCATGCACAGGTAGCTAACGATGGCCGTATCAGTGCGATGTGACATAACAGGTGTATATCATTCCGAACAGGAGGCGAGTCTCGTCCGCGGTGTGAGGAAGCAAACAAGCGACCCCCTCCGAGTCGAGTGCTCCCGAATCCTCGACTGACACCTTCTCAGAACCTTCTAACGTTTAATTTTCTATTTCTATAGGTAGTCGGTCTGGGATCATCTACCTAAGAGCTAAGAGATATTACATCATGACCTACCGGGTGGCACCTGACACCAAACTAACAGTAAGCACTACTCAATAGCTTCCGATCGCACCGAACTATGCATAGACTAGTTTCAAGTCGCTCGCCTATAAAGCTTGGTCAGTCAATGCAGGCGTGTTAACATCGGTTCCTTCATGCTTAATTTTCGCCACCTCGTTGCGGCAGCGGTTATCACCGTCCATGTCCATCTGGCATCGTCTTTCCAACTAGGTTCCAGCTATGATGCCTCTGGGGAAAACAATCTGTCCAATTGCACGGGAGAAACCACCGTTTCCAGTATCACAGTGCCTAACGCCTTCGACACCCTTCCGCAGATTGACTCTCCTTTGGGCTGGGAACAATGGACATTGTTCGTATACGGAGCAGTCCCAGTAATCCTGAGGTGGACCCAAGGCAACCCGAGCAGCCTTGAGCCTTCCCCTGCCAGTTTTGACATTCTGATTGGAGACTTCGAGGGGACGACCATCCGGACTACGGTACAGGGCAGCTTATCATACGCAGACAACATCAACACCAAGCAGATTTCGATCGCCGGCAATACACTCACATGGGACTCTGATTCATTGTGGTACAACGTGTCTGTTGGCATAAAAGACTACCAGTTGACACTGAGTTCCTTCTCGTACGCCTTTGAACTCGGTGACCGTGGGGTGCTGATCTGTATTATAGGGCAACGCTTGACGCCTTCTACCCTAATGTTGACTCTCGTAACGGATTGCTTGACGAGTCTGGCCCCTGGTTCGGCTCTGCGCCTTTGATTCGTGGTCACGTGTAAGCAGTCATTCTGCGATCAAGCTTTTAGTGTTCAAGATGAATGGTAATTTGCAGTTACTCCGGGGTCCTCTCTACTCTAACACACGGGATGATCAACATCGATGGGCTGAGTGTGATTAGACACATGTTCTCCGAGAGCCCCTTGCCGTTTTACATCACCCGGTACGCCGCGGGAACTTTTTGGGGTGACACCGCGCTTTACTTCGACACCCACGTCTTTCACCAAACGGAAACCACCGGTGGAACAGGTGAGACCTTTGCGCTCAATTTGGATAATTTAAGGATGATGTATGGTATTTCCAGTTCACGAGGCTGCGTTCCTCGGACGTGCCCTTCCTTCAATCGATGAGCTAGGCGCATTCTCTTCGGCATGGGCCATCTATTCCGTCACAGACGACAACGTATATAGCTTGAACATCAATCCTGCAACGAACCAAATCAGGGCGTCATTCTCTGGTTGTTCAAACACCGACAACGTTCCTTACCAGTTCGATGTCCACTCTCTGACACCGTTGGGAGAGTACATAGACGCTGGAGGCGGCATAACGTGGTACTACGGTGTCAATGGGACGACTACCGCTCCGTTCTACAATTTCGCTGTCACAGGTGTAATCGGTGGCATTTTCGAAGAATATCAAGCACCTTCGACGGTGGATGATTAGCCCCTTATTTCCACGCTTGAAAAGATTTCTTGGCCATCTTCAAAGCTCCATAAATAATACACATCCTCGCAATATTTCTTCCTCGGCGTCAAATAAGTATGTAGTACTCTAGCATGTCTATCGTAAATTTGTTATAACGTCCGGGTCCGCGCTCGTCGTACAAAGCGAGTATGGCAGTGTCCTTGCGTTGAATGGCGACCTGGGGCCTCTAATGATAACATCGCGAACATTCTGCTGGAGTTTATCGACACTTCCGATAATTTCTGGTGTCAAGGATGTGAATCCCAGCAATCGCGTCGCCTATGGTGCCAACTCGGGTAGTTCTTGAGGTAAAGGGGATCATCCCGAGGCCCTCTAAAGCCGACCCGACTCTGGTGTGCGATAAGTAAGCCTCATAAGACACGGTAAGTTGCCGGACGGTGGCTGGACAATGTCAAAGATATCTTTTGAATGGGTATCACTCCCAATCATGGATCCCAACTTGAAGTGTTCTGATAGGACAAAATATTATCAAAGCGTAACTCAGAAAAAGTTCGTTTAGATAGCGTAATGAGAATGGCCCCCCGATCAAGGGACGAGGCAGAGTGGCCATACAGCCAGAGCAAATGACCGTGACGATAAAGCAGGATAAACGCCGACCACTAAAGTATCAATACAGTTGCTAGCCGGAGAGTCCTCGAGCGGCTGAGCTGCTGGCTTCGCGAGCTCAGCGCGTTCGTTCGGGTCCGAGTCTGTGGTGTCAGCGGTTGCGCCAACTTGTTTGCTGACCGGGCTTGGTCGCGGGTGCGTGGTGGTCTTCCATGGTCGGGCAGCCTTCTTCGACCTTTCTGCCCCTTCCTCTCTTCGCTTTGGGTTGTCTCTGGCACTCCTCATGTTCCTCATAGCGTAGACATTCAAGGGTGGCTGTGTGGCTGGGCCGTAGAGTAGCGTAGTTATTATCGTAGCCTACTAGCATATGCCGAGTCTCTCAAACCTAAGTGTGATGGTGAGTTTCGATCAGACGAGGAAGGGCACTATAGGGATCAGTAAAGTCAGGTAGCACAGGAAAACAGTGTGGAGGGATGCAAGAAAAGAGTCGGAGGAGAGAGCGAGATGGGAAAGTGGTGATGGCGATTTCAACTTGTGCTGTCAACATCGACATGTGGGGCCAGATTGCCTTTGCTGCGATGTGTGCACGCGTAACATTGCAAATATCGTGATTGGTACCATTGCACGGCGATATCGCATTGTTACAACATAGCGTGCGAAAATGGATGGAAAAAAAATCCGATCATACCCAGTTTTCACAGGGAATGTTCATCTGCACTCTCTGTCATTCATCAAACGCTTCGGAAGGATACACCATTTGACTACTCAATGTGAAACGACTGGACAATGGGTATTATTCACCAGTACCGATATTGACTTGTCAAGACTTCGCCGCTACTTTGTGCCACTGGCACCACGCAGGTCTAGAATGGCTCGTCAATTTCAGGTTTAAGTACATCCCCAGTTTGGGACTGCATCTGGCTCGTCTATTACACACTAATTCTCCAGCGCCGCATCTGTGGCAAAGCTTCTGAATTACTTCCATGACTTTAGGTATAAATCCGCTTGTTCCGATCGAGCCTCACAGGCTCACCTCAGGCTTCTCATCGAAGCAGCAGTCATGGTTACACGCATCTGTTCGCAGTCACCTTTCGATTTTTCGTATGTAGTCTGCCCAGATCTGGGATATGATGCACTAATCCATTTCCGTTGATCTATCACGAGCAGATGAAGTTGTGTGTGCCACCCTGCCACCGTCGTCCGATCGAGTATATAGCGTGCGAGTTTTTGGCCGAACCTCCGTTTCTCCATGTTTACCTTTCAGCGTCTCGCCGCTGCATTGATCACTGCTGCCCGCATTCATCTAGCGGTATCATTCCAACCAGGTTCCGACTACGATGTCTATAAGACAACCAATCTTTACAACTGCACAGGGAAAAATCCACTTTCCAACGTCACATTGCCTAACGTTTTCGATACCCTTCCTCAGATCGACTCTTCCTCGGGACATGGCTGGGAACAATGGTCCTTGTTCGTCCATGGAACATACCCAATGATCCTGAGGTGGAACCAAGGCAACCCGAGTGGACCAGAGGCTTCTCTTGCCCACTTTGACATTCTGGTTGGAAATATCAGCCGGTCGATCGTACAGGCCACAGTAGAGGGTACTCTTTTTCACACAAATGACGGAAACGTCAAGCAAATTGCAATTGGGGATAACTCACTCACTTGGGACTCTGATGCGTTATGGTACAACGTATCTGTCAGCATAGATGGTTACCAAATGAATTTGGATTCGTTCTCGTAGGTCTTAACAGTGCCCGTTGACATTTGGATTGCTGATTCGTGTGATAGGGCGACCATTGGAGCATTCCATCCGAATGTCGACTTCTACAATGGGTTACTCGACAAATGTGGCTCCTGGTTTGGTTCCGTGCCTCTGATCCGTGGTCAGGTGTAAGTAGTAGTTCCCGGATGAAGTGTTTACGATTAATGTCAAACAGTGTCGGGAGTCTCTCCACTCCAACTGCAAGCATCACCCTTGACGGGCTCAGCGTAATTAGACACATGTTCTCCGAAAATCCCTTGCCGTCCTACATAACACAGTATAGTGGAGGAACAATCTGGGGTTATAGCAAGGGCTTCTACGATTCGCACGTCTTTTACCAAACAGAAACCGTAAATGGAACAGGTAGGGGAGATTTGGGTTGGGGCCAGCTGATTCTGGCTCAATCAGACAATTTTTAGTCCATCAAGCCACATACCTCGGTCGCTCTATCCTGGCACCTGGTCAGGAGCGTGTATTTTCTTCGACCTGGGCGACTTATGTTGTCACAGACGACGACCTTTACACTTTGAGCGTCGACATTGCGACAAATGAAATCAACGCATCCTTCTCTGGATGTTCGAACACTAACAACATTCCATACGAGTTCAACATCACCTCCCTTGCACTGCTCGGAGAATTCGTGGATCTTGGAGGCGGCGCAACGTGGTACTACAGTATCAGTGGCACGACCGCTGCTCCATTCAACGGTACTACCAGCAAGGGGGCGATCGCTGGGATTTTCGAAGAATATCAAGCCCCCCATTGAAGTGATGGGCCATGTCCCTTATCAAGCTGGTAGCGAGTACCGATTTTGACTGGGGGGAAATGTTGAGAGTGCTCTGTAGAACATATTTTTTTCATTTCTTGGACCTGGGTGTACGACAATGATGTCTTTTTGTGCATTGCATTCGAAGCCTTCGGATCATTTCATGGCAGGCGGAATTCATACACTCCCTGACGTACTTACGCAAATGGTAAAAACCACCATGTCACACTCCGATATGTATGAAAATGATCCGCTGGTCCAATGGAACCTTGTCCTTCGTCGCTTTCATAGCCGCGCGCAGTGCCCTTGCAGCACGAGACGGATCGAACACCCCATCCTCACGCACCATCGCCCGATAAAACGCTTCCACGATGTATCCGACTACCTCATCGTCCACAGACCACATCGTCCCCACGACGTTTCGCACCCCAGCAAACTGCAGTGCTGCCGCGAGGTGCACAACCTCATCCGGCGCGTCTGTATCACCCGTTGCCGTCTTGCACGCGGATAGGAATGCAAACTCGACCCCTGTGGCAGTCTGGTTCGCGTTATCTGCTTGGCCTTGGCCTTGATTCAAGCTCTGACTACGCTGGATGATGTCCAGCAACGTCACATGATCGTCGCGCATCGCAAAGTGCGACTGGTAAGGCGATTCCGAATCCTGTTTCCCGTGGCAGGCAAGATGGGCGTACGTATGCATGCTCAACGCCGTCAGAGCCGCTTCGCGTGTCGCCGCTTCGTCGATGAGTTCGGTGAATGGAACGGATGCAGGGATGAGTTTGCGGACCAGGTCGAGTTCCTGATGGACAGATTCTAGTAGCTCGTAGCCTGGAGCATCTGGTTGTCCAATGGACACAAAACTGGGAACGCCCTGCGGTGGGTTCCCGGACCGTTTGTTCCGGCTTCGAACGAGGGCAGAAAGCGTAGGGGTATACGATGAGATGTAGATATCCGACAGCCCACGCTCTCCCTTGCGAGACGGATGAGCGGCATGTAAGGGGAGCGATGTGAATGCACCAGTTGGGCACCACCAAATGCGTGAGTTCTTTGGGACGTGGGGCTCGAGACCGCGGACAACTGCACATACAATGGAATCCCATAGACGACGCAAGAGCAGAGCCAACACCTTTCCCTCCCTCTCCCTTTCCGGAATAGAACATCGGCGCAGCTTGCGTCGCACAGTCTGCAATTCGGATGACAGTTCGTTGATGTCTGAATAGGTGACCGCCGGGAGGGCAACATGAACCGGTTCGCCATGCGCAAGAACGATGATCGCGTCGCATGAATGTCGGCTTACATTGAGGATGATCACCGGACCCTCGATCGCTGCAACCTGGAGATCCTCGTACGATGGCGGCAATAAAAACCTGCCGAAACCATCCACCGAGCGTATCTTGTCCACCACTGCATTCCAGTCCCTCTGTATGCGTCTGAACCTTTGTCCATACTCTCCGTCGTCCCCAAGCGTCATTGGCGTTTCTAGTTGACGACTGAGATTCTCGAATTCATCCGCTAAACCCTTTCCATTAGGCCCACTCGACCGTAACCCATCGAGCGTGGTTCGTAAACGCGCTAAGAAGGCCCAAAACAAGCCACGACTGTGCTCGAACACCTCGACGGCTCCGACAACATCCTGACGTCTGAGAGCGCAAGAAGTCGCGTCGGCGCAAATATGCAAAGCCTGTTTCTTGATGATATCATGTCGAAGATCCAGGGAGGGTTTGAGGACAAGATGCAAGTCCAGAATACGTATCGCGGACTTATATGCGTCGAGTAAAGATGGATGATCAAACTCTTCGGCGCTTTCAATCCACTGCATCGCTGTTTCAAGCTGGGTCTGCGAACCTCCGTTCGAATACTGAGCAGCCGCTCTCCGGTGTTCAAACGCGTGCTCCAAATCGGTGCTATTGTTGGTGATAGAATGCCGGAGGAAATACATCTTGGAGAGGTCCCTGTACATTTCGATGAATAGCGGATGTCCAAGAGAGAATGCATCTCTGGAGGCATGGAGAATATCCAGGGCAATCTCGGTATCGACAATGGTGGGCTCCTGGGGGAACATAGCTATTACTGCCTTTGCCTGGAACAAGAATGCCATTCCCCGCATTGGATGATGCTCTGGTTGCATATCTAGGGACGTTTTGCAGACAGCAAAGGCGATGTGGACATCAGAGAGGTCACCAAGCTGCCAGTAACGATAGAGAAGAACGATGGCCAAGTTCGTAAGAAGAGTGGACCGGGCATATTCGTAGCAGTGTTCGAGCGATTCGTAAAAGTATTTGATGGAAAGTTCGAGATCGGGATCCAGATCAAGAACACCAGGACCCCTCCTCCCCAGTTTTCCCAAAATACGAGCCGAGTTGTTGAGAATGGGTGGGCGAAGAGAATGACCAGAAGGGCATAAGTCCAATGCTTCTTGGACATACGCTCGAGCACGACTAGAGTCCACTACGTCGCCCTGTAGTTGATAGCGCGAAAAGAGGGCAAATGCAAGGCGATTTATGTTACCTGCGCGAGCGGCAGCTTCAAGAGACGAGTGCGAGGATACGGCTGAAAGACAATTCTCTACCCCACATTCGAGATCGGTGGCGCTACCGCATAGTATGAAACGAGTGATCTGGCAAAAACCAAGGATGCTGAGCAGCTCAGGCTGAGAAGTATCGTCTTCGCGACCTGCAGCCATGCCATTGCGAATACATTCCATTGCCTTGTCAATATCCGGGATCGACTCTTTCTGCTGTGAACGATCTATGAGGAGATTCGCGTAGTAGGCAAGTGCAGCAGAGTAATATTTGTGACTGGGTGGGCATTTCTCGATGACGACTTCGAAGTACTTGATGGCAACTTGAAGGTCATCTAATTTGCCCTTGCGGTGAAAGCGAGCACGCAGGGCTACGGCGTATCCCATGCAAGCTGTAAGGTATTCCCTTGGTTGTTGTTGCAACTTGTCGACCACAGCAGTATAAGCTTCAACTGCGAGATCGATATCATTGATATCATAGCGCAGCTTGTAACGAGCGTCGAGCACCACTGCGAGCATTTGTCGAGCAGGCACGAGTAAATCATCAGGACAATTCTCCGGTACGGTCCTGAATTGTCGGATGGAAAGATTGAGATCATCTTCGTCTTGTAACACGATATACCTCGCGTGGAGTGCGGAACCGTACTGCAACTGGATGTGTACGCGCTGCGGGTGAGCTGCTGCGATAGTATCCATGACGGTCTCGAGTATTCCGACCGCCAAGTGAAGGTCCGCTGCATCCTTGGTGTGTTGGTAACGTTGTGTGTACAATGTCGCTTGAAGGGCTAATAACACCGGGCGCAGGAAGTGTGTAGGCGACACAAATGAGAGCACCTTGTCTAAATATTTGTCTGCGGCAGCTTCCCCGCCTTCCGTCTGTACGCGTAAGAGAGCCGCATAGCGAAAGCGCATGTAGGGTAGCACGTAGTCAGATGTAATTCCCGGTCCCGGGTCCAAGTCAAAGGCTTCGCAGTAATGACGAATGGCAGTGTCGAGAGCCGCACTATCAGAATTCTGCTTATACAGGACGTGCTGCTCGTCTGCCGAGGCAATGAGTTCGTCGAAGGTCCGTGCCGCAGGCCGCTGGAGTTCCTTCTAGTCAGCGTTATCCATTTCGATATGATCTCCGAGTAAACCATACATTCGGATCAACACTTGATTGATGCGGAGAATTCATCCAGACAAGCGTTGATCGCAAGCGCTGAGGTTTATGGTGACTTGAAGGCAAGACGTCAGACTGCCGTGGTCTGCGCCATAAGTATCACTAAAAGTGTGAGAGTATCAGGGTTCCCTGTATGCTGCCCTGGGTCCTGACACCTGATCCAAGAGTAACAAGTTCCGTCAGGGATGTTCTAGGACGGTCTGGAATCTGAGTCTAGAACAGAAATAAAGTAGTACACGGCCTGAAAAACACTCTAATATAGCTACTTAGAAAATGAGGGCACTTGCCATGGACGTCCGAGTCATGATGTGGTAGCAGCCGTAACAGTCTTCAACTTGACTAGACCAACTTATCAGCCTATTCGGAGTGTGAAAGTCGATCTCGGCACGAAACATTACCCACAACGGCCAATCCTGATCATACCGGGGTGGAATACTGCCTGGACGAATATCTATACCGATAACCACAAGACGTGCATGGGTATACTCGGAACGCATCCGACGGTCGAATACTCTCACTCATTCCATCACGGCATGCGCCGCCTGCAGCACTACCACCGCGCTCACAGATCCGCCCATCGCAACCGCCATCGCCGTACCCACATCCCCGATCGTTTTGCGCATCCCTTCCATCCCGACCTGGCCAACTTCGGACCGATACGTTTCTAGTAAGCGTTTCATCTCGACGTGGTGACTTTCCCTCGCGAGGCGTCGTGACCGACCAGCTACAACGAGTAAGCGGAATGTCTCCCGGAGGGTACGGGCGTGGCGGATAGCAGCGTGAACGGGCGCGGGCGTCTGCATCTCTGAAAATTGGATGCGTGCGAGGGCGGACCGAAGACCGGGTGCAGTTATATTGGCAGTGCCAGTTGGGGAGGCATATTTAGACCAAATAATCTGATCGGCTGTTTCAGATTCAAGACGCATCTGGCTTGTTTGTTGGCCGTACACGGTATCCGGGAATGCCATCATCTACAGGTGTGTGCGAGGGAGCGACAAAATATCACAGGTGAGAGATCAAAGATGCATCTATTGATGTGGAGAGCACATACCGACATCACCGAAGGTCCCTCGGCAAGCGGGAGCCTCCCGTCGGAACCATCCTTGTCATCTAGGTGTACCATCTGTGGTGGTGCTAACTCCTCTCCCTCGTCCACCACCCCATCCCGTTTCACCATCCTCACCACCGTCGCGGTCATCCTCGGGTTCACACAAAGCTGTACCACAAAGTCAAGCGCCAGCCTGTCGTCCGGTCCGCCGACGAATGGGAAGAAGATGTGTAGAGGCTTGTGTAGAGGCCCCCCGACACGCGCACCGGTCCGATCACCCGTATCGATGTACACAGCCACGTCCGTCTTACTCCGTGCAAATACGCTCCGCACGAAGTGAGAATGTACCGGCGACTGATCCTTGCCTCCAGAGACACTGTCGAACAGGACGTCGAAAGGATTATAATCGGACTTAGTCGCTTTTGGCATCGTGACGTCGGCTGTGACGTCGGCTTTATCCACAGAGGTAGCTGCCAAAGCCGTGGATGGTAACCAGGGAAGTAGGACGAGGTGTGACGCGTGCCGTTGCGCGTGTTCTGCAACACTCCGCGCAAAGTCGTCATAAGGTACGACCGACAACGACGTCACGACTGCCAACTCGTTTAGCTCGCCAAACTTCCGGAATATGGCCAGCACCGGATCCGTGTGGATCAAGCTTTCAGCAGCCGACGATTTCATCATCGCAGACGTCCTGTCCGAGAGCTCGGTCAGCTGGAGCGCTTCCACACTCACGCACGGCATCTTCAGCCTGTCTATCGTGTCCGCTACCGTCGTGGTCGACGTGGCGTCCGACGGGGTGCTCCGTGGCGGAAGCAAGAGTTGAGTAAGCGCCATCGCACCCGGAACATGATCTAGTTTGTCGAGGACAACTGTGAACCGATGTCGCCAGGGTTCCTCCTCGGACAGGACGGACGCTTCCTCATCGATTTGACCATGTTCACCACCTTCCAGGGGTAATGCAATCTCACCAACTCGTACGCGGCGTTCGGGCGGGTACAGGGCCAATACGAGCGGTGTCGTCATGAATGTGAGGGTGAGCGCTTCCAAAATAAACATGGAAAACACCCGCTGGGAAAGAATCCCAGCTTGAAGGCCCACGTTCAGTACAATGAGCTCAACCAGGCTGTCGAAGAAATTAAAAAAGAAAGACTCAGTGAGGCCGCTTGGTGACGAACCCTTTACAACTCATCAGCGCACCAATTGTGCCTGATTCGCGCCAGCTGTAACCAGCTAATCGGGATGCAATCGTGCATCCCCCAAACTTCCCAGAGAAAGAAAGGACAATGATGGCAATAGTGAACGCCCAAGTAATACCTAGCATTGCAGAGTCAACACAGGTCAACAAGGAGATCGATTAAAGAAGCCAACCATTATCAAGCAATCCTAGATTCGTATTCAAGCCGGACAATGTAAAATACTGTACAGACGATTTGAGGATAGAAATGATGAGAATGATGAGATACGTACGAGTGGAAGGAACACGATCGAAACCATATCTTCAAGTTTTTCTGTAAGCGTAATAGCAAGACCACCCTCTCGTGGGACAACAAGTCCTGCAAGAAACGCGCCTGGGAACGAATCAAGCAGGTGACTGACTAAAATGCTTTCGACCCACCAAAAATGGCGTTCACACCGATGCTATCAGTGAAGAACGCGCAAGCCCAAACCAGAATGATGACCACTGTCATGTAGAACATTGTGGGGCCATCCTCTATGCTGCCAGTCTTTCGAGCTAGCCAGTGCATGGCAGTTTTGACTGGCATCAAGAGGAAGACGGTGAAAGCAATACAGACTATCAGGATCCAAAGCGCTGTTAAGCCAGAACCGGCGTTCACGAGTGCCACGCTGAGCGCAAGCAAGGTCCACCCAACGATATCGTTGCCCACGCCCGCAGAAAGGACAATGATGCCAACGTGTGTATCGAGTAATTTGAGTTCCGTAAGGATACGGCAGAGAACGGGGAACGCCGTGATGGAGTATGCGACACCTGTAAAAAGCATGAAGTAGGTGAAATGGATAGAGGGATCAATGAAGTGGTGGTATAATGGGACAGAGAGAAGGGTGCCGAGAGCAAAGGGAAGAGCGATGCCCGCCAATGATACAATGATCGACATGCGAGCATTGCGTTTGACCACACCAGTGTCGATTTCGAGACCGACAATGAAAAGGAACAGGCATAGACCGATGTCGGCCACGAGGGACAAGTATGGGAGTGAAGCGGCGGGAAAGATGTTTTCCGTGAAACCAGGTATCCTTCCAAACGCAGTTGGCCCTGGTGAAAAACCGTTGAGCTTGAATGCGGGCACGACAGTGCAGTTGAAGCACCTAACAGAATACCGCCGAGCACCTCAGCAATGACTTTTGGTTGCCTGAGTCGGCGAAGTCCAAGAGAGAGCAGCTGGGCCATGATGATGATGATACCTATGCAAAGTTGGGGAAGAGAAGAACGAGTTGGTACGGGCGCCTTACCGACTTGAATGATCCATAGCCGCAGGGGATCTGATATTGTGAACGCTGCAGGGTTTGTTCCAGTCATGAGGCCGCCCTATTCGAAGAATCAGCTCAAGACTTTAAAGAAAAAAGAACGAAATGACCTCTCCGGTCGCCTCTCGCTTCGAGAAGAGGGAAAAGGAAGGACCAGGGTAGTTGGGCATGGCAGCATTGAAAACGAAAGGAAGTGTGTGTTATGAAGATGGGCTGCCGTCAGGATGAGATACGAGACTCGGAAGCGACGCTGAGGCGACCCCGCATGGCTGGGCTTTATATGTTACCCGTTCCGGGTAAGGCGGGCTGGTGAGGCCATGCCGTTGATCGATCGCATGGGTAGCTGGCAAAGCCTGGCATACGCCCGGTTCCTCATCTACAATCGTATACGATCACTTGATGTAGCCCGCCTCGTTGTGGTGCCAATATAGTTTTGATTTCAGTCGCCGAGTGGGGCCACCGCGGTGCTATGTAACCTAGCGCCGTTTGATCCGAAAATCAGTGTCCGACACAATTGCAAAATTTGCTGCGGGAATCCTCTTATACGACGTGGAGCGTGGTGTCAGTCACTGGCACAGTTTCAGTTGGACAAGCCTCCACTGGCAATGGTTTGTCGTCCTGTGCCTTGACAATTAACCTTTGTGACAGATCCGGGTTTTGAATCCCAGTGGTCCACGTAGGGACGAATCATATGATGGTCAGTCACATCAAAGGTATCACTGTCGAAAATTCCAAATGGAAGGTCTACATGGGTATGACGAACAGCCTCCGGGCCGGGCAATATCAGTGCTGATTTGATGTTTCCGACATGGAGACTCTTAGTCTCCATACATTCAAGTTCGTGGAACATCCTTCCTTCGCCAGGAATGTGGAGTGGGGACATCTTCACAGGGATTGACTTAATCCTGATGTAACATCCACTCCTTATCTTCAACGATAACGTCCACCTGGCTCCACCACGCTGAATTGATGCGTAGCGCTCCTCGGTCTATAATTAGGTCTAACTTGAACGCTCAACCTTTCTGACCCTCAAACAGAGTGACATACATGATGACCTGCTGGCTCTTTAGGTGTCGTGTTTGTTCTGCAGAAAATTCTGCCATCATGCAATACTTACCTTGGAATTCAGATCTAGAGGGGCGGGTGCAATGTCTTACCACAAGTTAGCAACTAGATCGGTCTTCTTGTGTCGTACCGAGGCACAAGTCAAAACAACTGACCAGGTCTGCTGATGCTCTTTCGCTCCAAAGTAAGGCCTGTTTACTAAACAAATTCCGACATGTCCATCAGTGTGGCCATTGCAATGCTGTTGATATAGTCGCCGTAAGCCGGCCATCATATTGGCCGCAGCAAAGTTTTGAGGTGACACGACTGCAGTGCGCTTGTCTTTTGGGTCTATAAAAGCCCTTTCAAGTTGTCATGTCCGGCGTGCGCCATGTTTAAGTTCTTCAACGTTGCCCTTTTTGCCAATTTAGTACTTCTTGCTTCCGAGGCTCTTCCTCTTCCTTCTGGGTTAGGTTCTCGCCTGTCTCAGCCGAGCCAGAACCAGCTCCTCAAGCGAGAGGCTGGCGGTGGTAGCTGGGCTGGCGTCGTGTTGACTGAAGAAGAAGTGTGTGACTTTCCGCTAGTCTTCTGGGGTCACACTCGATGCTCATCCAGTTCTCTGACAGGGGACTTTCAACACCGTCACTGGTACATTTACCGTCCCCACTGTTTCAGGGCCAGCAGGGGCCTTCGCCGCCGCCTTAGTTGGTCTCGATGGCTACACATGCACGAGTGCATTTCTCCAGGCGGGTGTCAACTTCACTGTCAATGCAAATGGCGTAGCTACATATAATGGTGAGTAGATGTTGGCTAGCATGTTCGCATCCATCTAATTGTTTCGTTCATGACAAGCCTGGTATCAGTGGTTCCCGGCTCCTGCTTACAATTTCTCCGACATCACTGTCTCATCTGGAGATGAGGTCATACTCACTATTCAGGCTTCCTCCTCGACTTCCGGAGCTGTGATGATCGAGAACTCAAACACTGGACAGTCAGTGTCTCAGGATCTCACTTCCCCGGTTCCTCTTTGCGAGGAGAATGCAGAATGGGTTGTTGAAGGCTACGTGGAAGGCTCGGAGCCTATCCCATTGGCGGACTTTGGCATTTTCACATTCGTGAACGCCTTTGCTGGGCCCTATCATATCCCGACAAGTTCTGACGCTACTATCTTGAACATCGAGCAGAATGGGCAAATCGTGGCCGCTGCCCAAGCCAGTGGATCGACGGCCACTATCATATACGAGTAGGTTTGGAAATGGCAATGTGGTTATTCATCGGGAGACATCCCAAAGGCTTTTGAATCTTCATTGTACATCCGTTGTTATGAAGGACACTTTATGTCCATCCAAGTTCACCGTTTTTGAAGGACGACACAGGATTCAACCTAGGATGGCTGAGCCACTACCAGAGATGTTGACAGTTTTTGGTTCGACATATTGACCGGAGGGACAAATATGGTCCTATCAAAGGTATCATTCAAATGGAGGGTCTGGCCAGGCCACCTTGGGTCCCTTTGGCACTGATTCGTCCCCAATGAGCAACACAGACACTGCTTTGGATCTCTTGTCAAACAGTCTTTCTGAAAACAGGTCATTACGTCACCTTGCCCTTCAATCTTCAGGTTGTCAGGTACGGTCGCAGCGCTGCCCGTTCTCATATCTAATATCATCTTGTTCGATCAAACCTGCCTGTAGGTAACTTTAAATCGAGATACATAAGTGTAAGGCTGAAGGTCGTCACGCGAGGCGACGAGGTGCGTTCTAAAGGGGACAGATGATCAGTAAGTAGCCGAGGAAGATACGTGCCGAGTGTGCGAGAACATTCACGGATGCTTTCGGGCTTCGTGCTTCGGTCAAGAGGGGACTTGAACTGGGTGATCTATTCGACGGGGAATAGGACACATGGATGGGGAGTGTATATAGTGAAAAGAAACGATGAGGTGGCTACGGACAGAGACAAAGGAGTAAGCATAAGAAACAAAGGGGGTGGAGTCTATGACAAGCTAAAAAGGAACTGAGACGAGTGGCAGGAGCGAGATGAAAGCTGCACAGGTGACTTGTGAAGGTGTGAAAGTGCGATCGACACGAGGCAACCTGTGCCCGACTCGGCGCGTTGTATGTCCGGCATTCCAACACGCCTGGGGCTTTCGTGAACGCATGATGCATCAAGGCAGTGACCACTTGAACAATCAGTGTCGTAGATATTTTTGACGTAGGCATTACGACTTCTGCCTAGCTTGAGACAAGACAAAAGGTCAGGACATTCAGTTGAACACTTACTCATTACTCTGACCCGCATTCAACCACGCAATCTCCGCTCACCATGCACTCCGCTGTTCAACCTCTCGTCTCGTTCTCCTTTCTCGCCATTGCCAGCATTGCGATTATACCAGATGTCACGGTCCGTGATGTTGCCGTAACCGATGGGAAGGGTTCTCACGAGAAGCACCCATCCATTCGTGCAGACGTCTCGGAGTAGGTTAAGAAAGGCCACCACGTTCGCGACACGGACGAGGGAGAAAGGGGCCATCACGACCCTCGTGACATTGAGGGAGGAAAGAAGGGTCGTTACGAAACCCGTGACATTGAAGAGGGAAAGAAGGGCCGTCACAACCTTCGTGACGTTGAGGAAGGAAAGAAGAGTTGCCACGACACTCGCAGCGCCAGTAGCAAAAAAACCCGCTACAGTACCCGTGACATTGAAGACGGAAAGAATGGCCACCACAGTGCTCGTAACGCTGAGGAAGGAAAGAAGGGTCACCACGGCACTCACGACGCCGGTAGCAAGAAAAGCTGCCACAGCACCCGTGGCATTGAGGACGGAAAGAATGGCCACCATAGTGCTCGTAACGCCGAGGAAAGAAAGAAGGGTGACCACGATGCTCGCGACACCGGTGGCAAGAAAGGCCATCGCAATGCCAATGATGCCGAGGAGGGGAAGAAGGATCATCATAGCACTCGAGACAGAGGTGAGATAGGATGGGACGCCCTACACAAAAGCCTCTAGTCAATGATAATGGACCGTATATTGTATGTACCTAATGAGAGGGGCTGTAATCCTACATAAGTGGTGCGGTAATGAGTGATGCGGATTGGCGTTAGCTTACCTCCAGTCAAAGGTTGGCAATGAGCTTGGGTGGAAGGAACGCGTACAGGGAGCGGAGTGGGAAATGTAGCAAGCGTCCGAAAAAGGAAATCTAACGAGTGTATTGTATCAAAGGCTAATAATGTGCTCTAGTATCGACGGACTGATCTTCAACTTGAACAAGAGGGCGGCGAGAAGGGCCAACACAACGCTCAAGATACAACTAGAAAGAAGGGTCACCACCAGGGGGGCGATGACTCTGATGCTACTGATGCCTATCCTCCCAAACAACACAGTATTGACTCAAGCTTGGAGTATCCATTGCGGCTATCCTGGACCAGCGATAGGTGACGATCAAGTTTGGTCAGGAAAAAGAGTTCATGTTAGGTTAACAACCGAGTATGTACAAGAACTTAGGCTTGAATGCCACCACTGCACTGGTATGGCAGACCAATAATACTGTTGTCTACCAACAAACCAAAAGATCCACGAGATGTGTATACATACATGTGTGTCCTCAATCCAGCATGGCATGCGCAGCTTGCAACACCACCACCGCACTTGCCGAACCGCTCATCATAACCGTCATCGCCGTTCCCACGTCTCCAATCGTCTTGCGCATCCCCTCCAGCCCGTCCTGGCCGACTCCAGGTTGACATGTCTCCAACAGACGCTTCATCTCTACGTGGTGGCTCTCCTTCGCGAAGCGTCGTGACCTGCCAGTTACGACGAGTAGACGGGGTGACGTCTCACGGAGGGCGCGCGCGTGACGGATCGTAGCGTGGACAGGCTCAGCGGTGTATGTCTCCGAAAACTGAAGGCGCGCAAGTGCAGGGCGGAGGTCAGAACTAGTTCTGTTCGAGGTGGTGTTGGCGTCGGAAGAGAGAGAAGTGTATTTAGACCACACAAGTTGATCGGCGGTTTCAGATTGGAGACGAGTCTGGTTTGTCTGTTGACCGTACACCGTGTCTGCACAAGCAATGGTCTGCGCCCGAGAAAATATAAAAAGATTGGAAATGTGGGTCTAACAATGATCCAAACATATGGGAGAACACGTACCGACGAAACCGAAGGCTCAGCAAGTGGGGAATGTTTTTCACCCGACTTGTCCTTGTCATCCAGATGCGCTGGCGGCGGTCTTGCCACTTGCTCTCCTACGTTCACGCCCTCATTCATGAGCCCATCCTGTTTCACCATCTTGACCACCGTCGCGGTCAACCTTGGATTCAAGCACAATTGCACCACGAATTCGAGCGCCAGTCGGTCATCTGGTCCACCAAAGAATGGAAAAAAGATGTGTAGCGGCCCTCCGATGCGCACACCGGATCGATCGCCGGTGTCGACGAACAGTGCCACGTCCGTCTTGCTCTGTGCGAATACGCCCCGTACAAACTGTGAGTGCATAGGGAACTTGTCTTGGCTGCCTGAGACGCCGCCAAACAGAATGTCAAATGGGTTATTATCTGACTTGGTCCGAGTCATGACGATTGGTGTTGGTGGGTCCTCCGTAACGCTGTTCTGTATATCCACATCCGCCAGAACCGTAGACGGGAGCCACGGGAGCAATACAAGGTGTGACACATGCCTCTGCGCGTGTTCTGCCACGCTTCGAGCAAAGTCGTCATACGGTACCACCGAAAGCGACGTTGTAATCGCCAGGTCATTCAGCTCGCCGAACATCCGGAATATAGCCAGCATCGGGTCAGTGCGGATCAAGCTGTCAGCCGCCGATGACTTCATCATTGCTGATGTCCTGTCGGAGAGTTCGGTCAGCTGGAGCGCTTCCACGCTGACATTTGGCATCTTCGACTTATCCATCGTTTCGACCATCGTTGAAGTCGACATGACGTCCGACCGAGTACATCGTGGGGGAATGAGTAGCTGTGTGAGTGCCATCGCCCCCGGTATGTGATCCAATTTGTCGAGTACGACCGTAAACCGATGTCGCCAAGGTTCCTCTTCCGATAATACAGACGTTCTCTCGTCGTATTTGCCATGTTCACCGCCTTCCATTGGCGGTGCAGTGTCACCAATCCGAACGCGGAGCTCAGGCGGATAAAGCACCGTTACGAGAGGTGTCGTGACGAATGTGAGTGTAAGCGCTTCCAAAATAAACATGGAAAATACTCGCTGGGAAAGAATCCCAGCTTGAAGGCCCACGTTCAATACAATAAGCTCAACAAGGCTGTTAAAGGTGTTGAAAAAAAAAGGAAGGCTAAGATCATTTGATGACGAACCCTTTACAGCTCATCAGTGCACCGACTGTACCTGATTCACGCCAGCCATAACCGGCTAAACGGGAAGCAATCGTACATCCACCGAATTTTCCGGAGAAAGACAAAAGGATTATGGCGATAGTGAAGGCCCACGTGATACCTAGCGATGCAAGGTCAATTTCTGATCAAATGGGATATATTAGAACCAACCGTTGTCGAGTAATCCAAGATTCGTGTTCAGACCAGAGAGCGTGAAGTACTTTACAAAAAAGTGAGTAGGAAATCGAAGATAATGATGAGATGCATACGAGTGGAAGGAATACAATCGAAACCATGTCTTCAAGTTTTTCCGTGAGACTTATAGCAAGACCACCCTCTCGTGGGACGACAAGCCCTGCAAGGAACGCACCTGCAAATAAATCAGATAAAGGTGCCACTGAACAGCACTCGACCCCACCAAAGATGGCGTTGACACCAATGCTATCGGTAAAGAACCCACAAGCCCAAAGCAGAACAATCACCACTGTCATGTAGAACATTGTGGGGCCATCCTCTATACTGCCTGTCTTGCGGGCCAACCAGCGCATGGCAATTTTGACTGGTATCAAGAGGAAAATGGTGAAGGCAATGCAAACCATGAGGATCCACAACGCTGACAAGCCAGAACTGGCATTCACGAGTGCTACACTCAGCGCGAGCAAGGTCCACCCAACGATGTCGTTTCCAACACCTGCAGAGAGAACCATGATGCCGACATTTGTGTCGAGTAATTTGAGTTCCGTAAGGATACGGCAGAGAACGGGGAACGCCGTGATAGAGTATGCGACACCTGTGAAAAGCATGAAGTAGGTGAAATGGATAGAGGGATCGATGAAGTGGTGATATAAAGGGACGGAGAGGCATGCGCCGAGACCAAAGGGAAGAGCAATGCCAGCCAAGGATACAATGACCGACATGCGTGCATTCCGCTTGACGACGTCAATATCGATTTCGAGACCTACAATAAAAAGGAAAAGACATAGACCAATGTTTGCCACGAGGGATAGGTATGGGAGGGATTCGTCGGGAAAGATCTTTTCAGTGAAGCCCGGTATCCTCCCCAGTGCAGTTGGGCCTAGTAGGAGGCTGGCTGAGCAATGCGGAGGTAAAGACGCCACTGAAGTACCTAGAAGGATGCCACCAAGAACTTCAGCAATGACCTTTGGTTGTCTGAGTCGACGAAGGCCAAGGGAAAGCAGTTGGGCCATAATAACGATGATACCTATCCGACATTGAGGAAAAGAAAAGCGACATGACATAGCCCGCTTACCGACTTGTATAATCCATAGTCGTAGAGGATCTGTGGTCGTAAACGTTGCAGGGTTTGTTCCAGTAATGAGACCGCCCTGTCACGGTTAAGGGATCCCAGTTTGAGATTTTGAAAGAAGGGGAAAGTACCTGTCCAGTCACTTCTCGCTCGGAAAAGAGGGAGATGGTAGGCCCAGAGTGGTCGAGCATCGCAATCCTGAAGACGGAGAGTGAGAGTGGAGACGGAACCACGGGCATGGCCGGAGAACTTATATTTCTCCAGACGGAGTTTTGGCTTTGGCATGCCGTCTGCCCAATGCATCATACGAGAAGCATGGCCGCATCAAGTTTGTTACCTAGATTGTATTAGCATCAATTGTTGGCCTGCCATCAATATAACCTACCAATGCATGGGATCCATAATTTGTACTGCTGCTTCCGAATCCTGTGGGTGATAAGTTTGACCGTAAAGCCTGAACCCAACGCCGACCCCCTTACAAATGCAACCCCCTGGGGTTATGAGGGTTTATGTGTTCCGCGCGAAATTGGCCATTGACGACACAATCATGTATAATTATTCAACATCAACTTGCTGACGAATGTTGATGATGAGACTCGGGCTGCGGTTGATTCATCCCACTGCCACTCCCCGGCCTGTCTTCAGATTGAATTCCCACTGCGATTATCCACGTTAGTGGCTTCACACTCACGTTCAATACAAACTAATGAGAAAGCAATACACGAGTCAATGACGCCAGGACGACTCGGACTCGGGAACCGTGAGTCGGAACATTGCGGTTTCAAGTTAAAAAGCCCGACAGAAGCTTGTTACGTCATTTCCAAACGGCATCCAAACTTGTGAGTCGGAGCTCGCTCTAGTACTACACACCCGCCAGCGGGACCATTACAAATGCTAGCATCGTGTAGTGGGCGTGGCCCACACATGAGTAGTCTGCGGTCTGTGGTCTACTGTTGTCTTGTACCACGCATGTTCGCTGTGGTCCTAACCTCATCGACCAATTCATTCATTACTGAAGGTCCCCGCTCACCAAGCACCGGGTCGCTGCCAGTGGCAGGTTCAGGTGAGTGTGATTTTTTAAAATACCGCTTACTTAGTAGCTTCTGCGAGTCGGGGCAGTGTACCCAGCCCCCCAGCCTTGCCACTTTGTCGAAATAATAGTAATCCGTCACCGTGACCTTGGCCACCTCGCCATCATCTATTCCCTACCGACTCGAACGTTCTAGCCTTGTTGCTTCGATTTGCGCAGCTGCTCTCGCCTCCGCACCTTTTCTACCCTTAGCACTTAGATTGCCTTGTGCTGTCACTCAGTCAGCCCCCTAGGCCCCAATCATGCGCTACATTCCCACGATCAAGTAAGCATGAGCTTCCATTGTATCGATCCACATTATAACCATTTTTTGGTCTTGCACACCCGGCATCTCTGCGATACATACGGATCTTCGAATTTTCACTTGTCAAGTCCAAGGTTGTACCATGAATCTTATCTGGGAATCCTTTACACTCAAAATGTGTAGGGTCCAGAGCATCATGGCCGCTAGTTTCGGGTCTATCTAGCTCTATTTGTGTTGTCACGGATCTCATACTGTACTCTGATGGTTTCACGATGACACTGACAGGGAGCTTGCTTCAAGTCGCCCCATGGAGTATGGCATGTACAAGGAAAAGGATAACAGTCCCCACGGCCAATATAATAATGACAACGAGAGGTACACAGCAAACTCCCAGCATCAGATCATTCTACAAACCCTGGCCCCCGTTCGTACGGCCATAGCCATCACCAGTGGCGAAACCTCCGCACGCGAGGGGCTGACACGGACAGTGATGATCCTTATGTTTCACCTTAACGTCCATTTCTAGGACTGATCCATGACGCCTTCAAGGAGGCTGACCACCTGCGAGTAAGGGTGCTCGCCGGAAGCATCGTGCACAGCATGTTTGAGTCGAGACTGGATCCATACCCTGCATACCCCGTCGAGTTATTCTTTGGGTTTAAACAGTGCCAACGTCAATATGATTGACCCTAGCCCTTTGCTCTTCCACACAAGGGCGTTTGAATGGACTGACATGACAAGCGTAAGTACCAGTAATGAATTTGGCCAATGTTATTCCGTGAACTTCACACGGGCTGTAGTATGGCGTAGGGAACTCGAAGGTAGGTGGGGTTTAACAAGCCTGAAGGATCAAGTCGTCAACCCAGCACTGTTGTTACTGATCACATCAAATGGGAGACACGCGCAAACCTCCCGCAACTTGTGGTTTTGACACATGCTTTGCATTCTTGGGTGACTTTCCGACATCAGAACAAGATAGCCCGCGTACACGCTTCTGATGATGATTCCGCAGATGGCCTCACGCAGCAGGTGGACGAGGTGTTGGGTAGTGACCCGAAATAGACGGTGTCCCCTCAAATTCGCTATGGCCCACACTCTCAACAGTGACCGTGTGATTATTGCGGCCGCAAAGGAGTTTTGTCGATTACGAAGACGATCTGGTCACCAGAATAAAGCGAAGATAGAAACGATGGAGTAGCCCAATATGGTTCAGTACAATTACAATCTATTTAATGCAAAACAACCATCTGCTAGATAAACAAACCAATGTCGGCCAACCGATGAGCATCTAACTCCACTGCTCGACCCGATGAAAACGTGTCTAATACTTCTCCGTCTACAACAGCAACTTAACGTAGCCTGAGCGCAGCCTGCAATACCACCACAGCGCTTGCCGACCCACTGGCACTCACCGCAACCGTCATCGCCGTCCCCACATCCCCAATCGTCCTGCGCATCCCATCCATCCCGACTGGACCGACCCCAGACCGATACGTCTCCCTCAGACGCTTCATTTCGACGTGGTGGCTTTCCGTCGCAAGGCGCCGCGACCGACCGGAGACCATAAGCAGGCGAGGTGACATCTTCCTAAGGGCGCGGGCGTGGCGAATAACAGCATAGACTGGCTCGGGTGTGTGCACCTCTGAAAACTGGATGCGTGCGAGGGCAGACTGGAGGCCAGGTGTAACTGTGTTGGCAATGCCGAGGGATGGAGAAGCATATTTGGACCATACGATCTGATCGATAGTTTCAGATTGGAGATGGGACGTCGGTGAATCGTACACTGTATCCAGGGATGCAATCGTCTGCGTGAGGGCGCGAAACAAAAAAAAAATCAAACAATGTGTGCGGGTGCGAATGGGAGACCACGTACCGACACTGAAGGACCCTCGAGAATGGGGGGAAGCCTCCTGTCTAAATTGTCCCTGTTACCGAGATGCGCCGTCTCTGGACGTGATACTTTCTCTCCTTCATCCACCACTACATCCCGCCTCACCATTCTCACAACCGTCGCCGTCACCATCGGATTCAAACACAACTGCACCACAAACTCGAGCGCCAGCCGGTCATCCGGTCCACCAAAGAATGGAAAAAAGATATGTGTGTCCCCCTTGACACGCGCCTTGGGCCGATGCCCTGTGTCGATGTACACAGCCACGTCCGTCTTGCTCTGTTCAAAAACGCTCTGCACAAACTGGGAGTGCACAGAGTTGTCCTTGCTTCCAGATACGCCACCAAACAAGATGTCAAAGGGGTTATAACTGGACTTGGTCACCTTTGATTTCGTCGCCTCCGCCGCCACCGTGACGTCAGGTGTATCTACCGCCGGAGCTGCCGAAACAGCGGACAGTAGCCACGGAAGTAAGATGAGGTGCGACCCATGTCTCTGCGCATGATCCGCCACGCTCCGCGCAAAGTCGTCGTACGGCACGACCGACAGCGACGTTGTGACGTCCAGCCCGTTCAATTCGCCAAACGTTCGGAAGATGCCTAGCATCGGGTCCGTGTGGATCAGGCTGTCCGCAGCCGAAGACTTCATTGTCGCCGAGGTTCGATTAGACAACTCGATCAACTCCAGCGCTTCAACGCTCACGTACGGGGGTGGCAACTGGTCGACGGCAACAACTGTCGTCGTAGGCGACACGGCGCCCGACGGGGTGCTCCGTGGCGGAATGAACAATTGGGTAAGTGACATCGCGCCTGGGATGTGATCCAGTTTGTCAAGCACGACCGTGAACCGGTGTCGCCAGGGCTCCTCCTCAAGTTCGGATAGAATGGACACTTTCTCATCGCATTTACCGAGTTCGCCGTCGTCTGCAGGCAGTGCAATCTCACCGACGCGAATGCGGCGTTCTGGCGGGTAAAGTACCCTGACGAGAGGTGTCGTGATGACCGTGAGTATAAGTGCTTCTAGAACGAACATGGAGAACAACTGCTGGGAAAGAATCCCGGCATCGAGACCCACGTTCAGGACGATGAGCGCGACTATGCTGTTGAAAAGTGTGAGCAAGGCAAGGAATAGGAGTACTTGATAACGAACCCCTTGCAGCTCATCAATGCACCAACTGTGCCTGATTCACGCCAACCAAAACCGGCCAGCCGAGATGCAATCGTGCATCCGCCAAACTTTCCAGAAAAAGAAAGGGCAATGATAGCGATAGTGAATGCCCAGGTGACACCTAATAATGCATAGTCAATTCTAATGGGAAAAAAGCGACGGGGTTCATTGAAACCGACCACCGTCAAGTAATCTCAGATTCGTATTCAAGCCAGATAGTGTAAAATGCTGTACGAACGACGTGAGAATAAAACAGATGATAGTGACGAGATACATACAAGCGGGAGGAACACGATCGAGACCATATCTTCAAGTTTTTCTGTGAGAGTAATGGCAAGGCCACCCTCTCGTGGGACGACGAGTCCAGCAAGGAACGCCCCTGCACAATGATCAGAATGCGATTCCATATCATCAAAAGCATTCGACTCACCAAAAATCGCGTTTAAACCGATGCTATCGGTGAAGAACCCGCAAACCCATACAAGAATCATGACCATCGCCATGTAAAATATAGTTGGACCGTCCTCTATACTGCCTGTCTTGCGGGCCAGCCAGCGCATGACAAACTTGATCGGCATCAGGAGAAAAATGGCAAAGGCGATGCAGACCAGCAGAATCCATAATGCCGACAGTGCGGATCTCGCATTCACGAGGGCCACACTGAGTGCGAGCAAAGTCCATCCAACGATATCGTTACCGGCGCTTGCGGAGAGGACGATAATCCCGACGTGTGTATCGAGTAGCTTGAATTCTGTGAGGATGCCACAGAGAACTGGGAACGCCGTGATGGAGTATGCGACACCTACAAAAACCATAAAGCAAGGAAAGTGGATGGAATGGTCTATAAAGTAGTGGTACAAAGGGATGGAAAGGCATGCGCCGAGACCAAAGGGAAGAATGATGCCAGCCAAAGATACGACAAAGGACGTGCGTGCATTGCGCTTGACGATACTCGTGTCAATTTCAAGGCCAATTATGAAAAGGAACAAGCAGAGGCCAATGTCACCCACAAGGGACAAGTATGGGAGGGATACGTCAGGAAAGATGTTCTCAGTAAAGCCTGGTATCCTCCCGAGTGCAGTTGGGCCTGGTTGCAAATGGTTTAAGAGAACACAGAAAAAACAGCGTAGCTGAAGTACCTAACAGAATGCCGCCAAGTACCTCGGCTATGACTTTTGGTTGTTTAAGTCGGCGAAGGCCAAGGGAGAGAAGCTGAGCAACAATGATGATAATACCTGTCCATCGTTGAGGAAAAGGTACAATTTTAATACAGCATGAGTGGCTCACCGACTTGAATCATCCATAGCCGCAAAGGATCTGAGGTGGTGAATGCGGCAGGATTTAACCCAGTAATGAAACCGCCCTAGCCGAGGAATCAGGTTGAGAATCTGAGAGAGCGAAAAAGGTACTTTTCCAGCCGCTTCTCGCTTGGAAAAGAGGGTGATACTGAAATCAGAGTGGTTGGACATTGCAATATCAAAAGTGAAAAAAGGAGACCTGAGGACCGCGGTGCCTTAGCGCGCACAGATAGTGAACTTATATGTTATCGGATGGTTGGGCATTAGGTATGCCGTCTACACTGTGTATGATATGGGAAGCCGGGCTAGCCATATTAGGCCGGTTGTCCACATCATTGGCAACAAATTTTTACCTGCTGTCAGTATGATGGTAATCCATGGTACAGGTGACTCACGATGTCTACCGTTTATGTTGCTACTTCCCTCCTATTGGTGATAACCTCAGGTCTGACGTCGGCAGGCATTTGACGTACTACCTTCTAGAAACTTCAGTATCCTGACACCCGGCGGGCTACTGGCGGTCGAGGCTATGTGGCATACACCAATCAGACCTCTCCAGCTGGCCTTGAAAGGAGGGTATAACGTTACTCATCTGTTTTTTAGATTACCGACATTTTGTTACCGTTGTGGCCAAGACCTTGCTATCGTCGATTTAAGTGCCTCGGAAACAAACATGACATAAGTACGAAGCACTGCATTCTTGTAGCCTGCCGAATTAAGCGTCATGATGCAGCTATGCAAAGATCTTGGAAAGTGAATACGCTTATAGATAAATGTAAATGTGGACCTACTCATTTACTATTTGAGTAATCACATCACAACCTGGTAAACCTGACCACGAAGCTTCTGTAGCACTGTGCGGAGAGAGAACTTCAAGTTGCTTCAGCCGGCCACTTGATGTAGCCGGAACGGAAGTGGCCGGCCTATCAACAACATGATTAAGTCTCTCCGGCAGGGGGCTACCCACATAAATAGGTAAGACGAACAGCCTCCGAGTCGCAACACGGGCACTAGTAGTTATCAGCGGCTCGACCCGATCGGAAATACATAAAGTTTCCAAGCATCAGATCGTCGCGATGGAAACCCTCAGCATTCATACGTAGTTTGCACCCCAATCCGTACATCTGTAGGCACCGCGAGACCTGCCAAGAAATGGAGCCCTCGCATCGAATGAGCCGCCAGTATTCTTCATTTATGCCATGCCCGTACCTTTCGTAATCATGTGCACCTCATGTGTGACGCCCTAAACCGTGCCTGGGCGTCCTCCGAGTCTGAGATTGTCCTCAAACAGGGAGGAACACGCCGAGCATCGCACGCAGTCTGAATCTAGATAGGTGTCAATAACCCCTGTGTTCAAACCCAAACAGCGCCAGCCGAGAGTGGACCCGATCAAGGAGGCTACGTACTTATCTTGACAGCACCTTGCAGGACACTGGCAGGAAAGAAATTATCAAGGGTCGATGGGGCGTTGTGGCGATAAACCCTTTTTTGTTCCATGCCGTTGTCCACCGAGGGATAACTACTGGCTCATCCTGCGAATCGCATGGTTGCCCCAGAACATGAATCAGGTCCTGGCAACGCTGCAGGTTGTGGGAAAGAAAGGGCAGATCGGATGATGAGTGTCTTGGGCAGGAGCGGAAACCCACGTCGTACCTGTGATCCCAATCAAATGCATGTATGTTGGAGTAGAGAATGAATGGCGTGCATCCTGGAGGCCCAGACTGCCAATATTGAATCATCAAGCTTGAAAGTTGAAATTTCCCAGCACCAGATCTTAATCACTGTGGTCGCCATGCTACCAAACTACGAGTTCAAACCTGTTGGGAGTCTGGACGCAACAAACTGGAACGAGACCGCAATGCCCTGAAGAACAGTTGAACTCGCCATTTGTTGAACTTACATCGCGTTGGCTGCGGGTCACACCCATCCATAGTTCACGAAACTTTATGAAGCATTTGCAGAGTGCACATAACAGTACTGAGAAGACTGAGGAATTGCTTCAACCGAAGATAAAGTTAACTTCAGTACTCATCCAGACAACTTGAAGTGACAGCTTACGTGAATCAAACAGCTCCCGTCACTCGGTGACATGATCCCCATTCGTACGTCCGTGAACATCGTCAGACTTGCCAGTGCCAAGAGGTGAACACGGCGATGGGCACTGGCTGACATTCCTGATTAGTAGTAGCAGTTATTCTTCATTTATGCCATGCCTGGCGTACCTTTCGTACCCGGACCGTGCACCTAATCGTGAATGATAACGCTCGTGCCTGGACGCCTTCTAATGCTGGCGCTGAACACGATATCAGTAGCTGGTCGGGTTTGAGACACCTGAGATCTTGAAACGGGTCATGTCAAATTTTGTCTGCGAGCCTCGACAGCTTGTTGAACACACCACCGTTACTCCGTCACTTCAGCTCTGGATCATCTTTTCTCGACATGCTCTTCTGTCCGACATGCGCAAATCTCCTAGTGATTTCATCAGACACGGGTTACAACAAATGGGCTTGTAATACCTGCCCGTACGAATTCCCGATATCAAAGCAGGTTGGCCACACATGCTCCCAATGCCTTCATACTTTGTCAACAAAGGTTCTGTAGATGACCTCGCGCACGAGAATGAAGCAGAAAGAAGTGGACGACGTGCTGGGTGGTGACGAGATGTGGAAACACGCCGATGCGACAGACGGTGCGTTTCCTCGAATTCTCCAACGTGTCCTCATATTGTCGGTAGCGACGTGCGACAAATGCAACCACCGAAGAGCGTACTTTTACCAGCTGCAAATCAGGTCTGCCGATGAACCCATGACGACTTGTACGTCGTCCACACCGACCCATGATCCGCATCTAACATACAATAGTCTACCGGTACAGACTCGTCCCCTTGGTGTCTGATATCTGACCCGGTTCTTCTAGATGTGCTGGTTGTGGATACCAATGGCGAGAAAACTAGTCTACATGCTAGTAGTAGCACAAATGACCGTGAGAACTGTATGAGGGCATATCGAGCATGTCAAGCACGCCTCCTCCTTCACCACAACTCCCATGTCTGATCAATCGCCCCCGAAACCAAAGCCTGGCTCACTGCGCGATAGGATCGCCGCATTCGAGAACAAGGGTACTACATCTCCCTCCCAAGGCCCGCCTGTTCCCCGTGCTAAACCGGGCGGACTCCAATGGAAACCAAGACCCGCATCGCCGCCGCCTGCTGCGGAGAATGTCCCGTCTAGCGAACGCAAGTCAGCGAATACGGGCGGGATGTCTGCCTCCGATGCATTAGAGAGCATCGGGCGCGGTGGGTCGCTCAAAGAACGCATGGCAGCCCTGCAAGGCAAGGGTGCGTTTGGTGGTCCACCACCCCCAGTTGCACCGAAACCCAACGTGGAACGACCCAAGTGGAAGCCACCCCCAGCTGTTCCTGCCGCGGACGAGTCCGGCGAGGCCATCGCAGCTACCGATCCGAGTGGTCGTGATGCCTCGAGGTCGCCTCCACCTCGTGTTGTTGCTACTCCACCCCCCGACAGCCAGGAAACGCCACATCGCGAGAGCGATCCTACTGCCCATGAAGGCGATCGTGGAGATCTTGACCCAGAAGAAAAGGAAAGACAACGCAGAACTGCCATCGCAGCGCGCATGGCCCGTCTGGGTGGTGCAAGGATCGGGATGGGTCCCCCCATCTTTGCACCCAAACCCGTCGCGCGCAAATCTGGACCCGCGCCTGAAGTCAAGGAAGAGGCACCCATTGATCAACAAACCATCCTCGACGAATCGAGTCAAGGTACTATCATCGATCGATAGTCTCTTTTTCTCCTTTTGCTCATCATGTTATCTTTGCAGGTTTGGTCACGTCACCCCCGCTTGATACGTCCCCCGAACCCGCGGTCGAAACAGGTGTGTTCTTGGCGTTCATACGTTGCTGTCACCTCTGCTCACCTCATCGACGCATCGATTCAGAGCCCAAGGATGAACCTGAATTACCACCCCCTGTGCCCACCCGTTCTCCAGCCTCAATGCCTGTACCAGCAGGCCCACGCCGCCCTGGTCCTCCCCGCAAGAAACCAGCCAAGAGCGCACCCGCAGCAGTCCTCCCCGAGCCACCCGTCGAGGAAGCCGAGGGTGCGGCCGTCCAGTCTCCGCCTATCACAGATGAACAGCCTTCCGCAGGTGCCGACATCGTTGTTGATCCACCCCTGGACACAACAGACTCCCAGAAGATTGCGCAAGTCGTCAAGCCAACTTATGGCGAACATTCACACACGCATGATAACGCCGAACAAGTGACGGTACAGCCTTCTGCTTCCATCGGGGCATTTCATGAGCCCGTCGAGGAACCTAAGAAATCGGAAGCGGAAGAGGAGCTGGTAGAGGATCCAGATGGTCACGTCGAGACCCAAGTTCATCTGGAACAACCCGAAGAAGGAGAAGAGGAAGAAGAGGAAGCACGCCGTCTTCGCGTGGCAGCCAAATTGGCCCAGATGGGTGCGATCAACCCACTTGCCGGACCGCCCCCTGTTCCCCACCGGCAATCATTCGACGAGCCGGCTCTCACGCAGCCCGAAGAACCGCTCGAGGACAAGGCTCAAGTGGACACGGAAGAATACGAGGAGACCATCCCTTCGCCACCTGCTGTTCCGCCAAGATCCTCGATCAAACATGACGACGACACTACTGCGCCGCATCTCGAAGCCGACCAGGATGAGGACAACCAAGCATCAGCCCATCGTGATGGTGAATTTTGATTTCTTTCCCCTCCCCTTTTTTTTTCTCGTCGTGTAACGTGTTGTAGGATCTGGGTGTTAATGTAGACTTTTTCCCCCCTTTCCCCCCTGTTTTGGTGACAGGCAGTACAATCGCGTCCAACGAGGAACCACTGGAACGAGACGTTTCTGTCGAGACCCACTCTGCAAACAAACAATCAACCGAACATCATGACTTTGACAGTGTTGCCGTAACCGAACGACACCAAGGCACCGCTTTGACACAGCAAGCGGCGGACGCTCCCGAGGAATCTGAATCAGGCACGTCGGTTGCGCCCGTCGCAGAAGAGTCAGCGCCAACGCAAGTTGCAGACAAACCAGGACCCGGACTTGGAAGAGATGCAGAGGAGGTCGACAAGGACACTAAGGATGGCGACGAGCCACCCCCGACACGCGTTACTCGGGCCATCCCCCCTCCGCCTGTCAATCTCCGGTCTAAACCAACCCCACCGTCTTCGCCGCGAGACACGTTCGCACCACCACCCAAGACACCCTTGCAAGCGCTCAAAGTGGAGGAAGAGGCTCGTCCCGCGTCACCGGATATGATCCCTCGGCCTATCCCACCCCCCGGAAGGAGTGGTGAGTGTCCATTTCGATTGTCAATGCCTGACATGACGCGTGTATAGGTTCGGTGACGGAGATTCAGGATGTGCCGTCGCCGCCTCCGAGGAGGAAGTCAATCCCGCCCCCGAGACGTACGAGTGTCCGCGTGGCGGATGCGTTGGTTGATGCACCGTCGTCACCGCCTCCTATGCCGACGTCGCCTCGTCCCGTCACCGGCAGCCGCCGGCCTACTACACCGCCAATTATCACGACCCTCGTCACACCCGAATCCGAGGAGCACGATCAAGGTATGTGTGCGTTTCACACCGATTTTGTTTCTCATCCCGATGTGGGTTTGGAGCAGGACAAGAGGAGGAGGCGGAGGAAAATGCGACGCCGCGGCCGGAGCGAGAGAGTTTGGAGGACGACGCATCGGTGCGGCGACGTGCGATTGCGGAACGGATGGCACGGTTGGGGGGGATCAGGTTTGGTGCGCCGCCGCCGATGAACCCGCTTTCGAGGCCGCCTTTGCCTTCTGCCCCCCCTCCAACCTCCATTCCACACGATGACGAGGAGGAGGAAAAAGAAGAGGGTGCAGTGGCGGTAAAAAAGGAAGAGAGAGAGGACGCGCAGGGGGAGGAAGAAGACGAAGTGACGAGGAAGCAGCGGATCGCGGCCAAGTTGGCAGGGATGGGAGGTATGCGACTCGGAATCCTCCCTCCGGGACCTGATGTACCAGCACCACCTCGCCATGTGCAGAGACAAGAGGAGGGCGAGAGCGAGGACGCGGTGCTGCCTGTCCCCATCCCTGCGCCCCCACAGCGACCCCCTCCGACGCGCAAACCACCGCCGATCGAGGTGCCTCAGGAGCCAGAGACAATTGGGAAAGAGACTGGGAGTGGCCAGTCGACGTCGGACGACGGTGTGCGCGTCGAGGCAGAGGAGAGCGAGATGGAGGAGGTGCGTTATTCGGATGCAGAGGCGCCAGAAGAGCAGACACCTCGCTCTGCAGAGGCATTGCCTACACCACCGCCGCGTATGATGTCCCGTTCCCCTCCACCCGGCCGACCTCCGATTCCGACGATCCCGGCGTCGCTGTCGGGTAGACGATCGAGTGCGGGTACGGTGTCCTCGAGACATGCGTCGCTAGACGAGACGCGGGCAGGGGAGACACCTACGGTCACCGTTTCAGGTCGTCCTCAATCCGAATACGTCATGGTAGAAGCCGAGGATCCCGACGAGGAAGACGCACCCATGCCACCCCCGCGTCGCAAATCCACCCGTGGCGGACCCGCTCGTTCACTCCCGCCACCACCCCCGCCTTCTGCGATCGACCCACCCGACCTGACGAGCAGCGCGCAGTGGGAGCTTCCGTCCATCCCACAGGCCCCCGAGTTCGGAGAGGGTTCGGAGCTGGCGTCGTCGGGATGGTCCGAGGACTCGACCAAGGTGCATGTACCGGTGCCTACTGGGGTATCCGTCACGTCCTCTTCTTCGGTACCGAGTTCGAGTGTGCGGGCGGGAAAGAGTGGGTCGACGTTGGGCTCCGGCTCTGGTGCCCGGAGCGGGAGCTCCGATGCGCACCCGCCGTACCAGCACCCAGCACCCCCGCAGATGACAACCGACGAGTTGATGGCGGTGTGGGGCAAAGTCGGGGTGCAGGTCGTGGACGCCGCCACGACGCTCTTTGAGAAATCCAAGCGGGCGTTGGTCGGGGATGGGTCGTATGCGGGGTTTGTCCGTACGGTATTGGCGCAGGTACCGGGGGTGCGTCCGCCCAGTCTCAGTCCCAGTCCTAGTGCCATTGTCGGTTTCTCGGAGAGCGACACCGTGGACACGGAGGGGTGGGGCTATGTGGTGTATACGCAGACGGGTACCGCGGTGCAACGACGCGTCTCGGATATCATGCCCGGCGATGTCATTGCGTTCTGGGATGCCAAATTCAAAGGGCACAAGGGTCTGCATACGTATACCCAGTCCGTCGGTACCGTTTCAGGGGCGGGGGCCGAGGGTGGGACTGGCGTCGCCGGTGCAGCGGGGCTGGTGGGCATCGTGAACGAGTTTGATAGCAAAAAGAGCAAGGTGAGGGTATGGCAGGCTAACCAACACGTTGGACAACAGGTGAGTTTGAGTTTGTCCGTCTTTCGACGGCTGGCCCGTATCAAGAACGGTGTGCTGACACCGAGGGCGACCCAGACGGTGGAGATTGTGAGTTATCGGCTGGAAGATCTCAAGAGTGGGCAGGTCAAGGTGAGTGGGTTGAGCTTGATTTTGGGCGGACCTGATGTGGCTCTAAGTAGGTGTACCGGATCCTCGAGGCATGATATTTATGTGCGCACGATCGAAACGTTGCTGTACACTAGCTTCCCTCCCTTTGTTTACACGGTACATGTCTTGTATGCACTTTTTTCACTGTGGCAAGTTGAAGGTACTGAGTGTATATAAGTAACGAATCCGAAAGCTGAAGAATCATGAGGCGAAGTAGGCGTACCGCGGTAAATTTGTGCCGAAAATTTAGCACTAAGTTAGTGTTGGACTCCTTCAAATTCCGAGTCACCTGTATCGGTCCTCTTGACGCCACAATAGTAATTTTTTCTCCGGGCAGTCTGATTTTGCTCGAGATTTTAGCAGCGTCAACGTCGACGGCAACGCTTGATACCGAATGATTGGAGTCCTAGAACAAAATTGTCGGACACAACCACGATGGCACAACGGTAACGGCTCCTTCTTCCCTCGCCCGGACCATTTGGGACGACGTGATCATGGACATTAACTTGAACGACGCCACGCGCACTGCATGACTGAACATCATGATGCGACCGAACCGCCACGCGACAGCAAGGCTCCAGCGGAGGGCACTTCCGATGACGACACGGTGCCACGGTGTACTGCCCGCGACACCCGAGGTAAGAGAAGCAATAGAAATGCAGCAGGCAGGCGCCTTCGAGTTGGGCACACGTCTACAGCATCCAGCCGAGTCTCAGCCTGAGCGACTCCGCCAGTGCCAGTCAAGCCCGTTTAATTAGACCGGACCCTTGACTTGGAATCCGCCGTCGGCAAATCCCATTGGTACTTGCGTGTAATTTCCGTCTAGCGCTCGACCCCGTAAAGTTAACGGGGCGCTTTAGCCCGCGGCTCAAGTTGGTGACATGCGGCATGCTTCGGCCATCGTCCCTTTGTGGCACGCTGGCATCGTGCAGCTCACCACCCGCTCTCCCCATTTTAAGTTTACTCAGTGACGCGCCTGACTCCATCCACGCCAATCATGGTGCTGGGACACAGTTTCCAAAACGAAATGGCAAGCAGTCAAATGATGAGCGATTGAGGGAAGTGCAGCGTTCGCGCGTGAGAGGCATTGATGATTGCTATGCTATTCCGGTATGAAAGTTGAGCACCGTGACTGTTCGGTGAAAGTGACTGCTGTATCCATCAAACACGGTTGTGTACGCAGGCGCAGGGTCACCGACCTGTGTCGAACCCGACCGTGCTTCGATGCACTTCCAGCATTTCCACGAATCTGCTCTATACGTCGTGGTGGAAGGCGCTTGCGAGGAGGGACAACAATGGGAGGGCACTGAGGGCGTGGCGTGCTGTGCAGCTCCGCCAAAGTGCCGCGCCGCTCCAAATCAGGGTGAATCATTCACACGCGCCAGTTACAATTCCGGAATAAACTAACTATGGTGGAGATAAGGGAGGTGTGTCACCGTGTGTGCGTTGGCCCATTCCGCGTGTACACTAGTGATGCGGCCTATGCGCGGCCAAAACAGGAGACGCTGAGAATTACGGACCATTGTACCCTTCCGGACAGGGTTTGCTATGGGAAAATTATCCAAAGAAGGCGGGAGCACCGAGGGGTCAATTGGTCGACTGATCGGGCCAAGCGGTCAATGTTCAAGTTCCGACTCGGCAAAGCGGCAGACCCAAGTTGGTACTACTTGGTAGACACGTTTCGTAGAATCTGTATACTAAAAGTGTATACTACTTGTTATAGATAGTTTTTTCTCTCCGACGGCGGCTTCTCGGCTCGGCTCGCCCCAACCCCTCAGGGGGAATGACCAATCTGCCTGGTTCTCGTGAAACGGCAAATCAGCTGACATTCAATTTGACTATATTCGATTATATTATTTAATTTTTTGTCTACGGCCAGGCACCGGGACAAAAAGCCAATCAAAGACTTGCCCTCGCCTTCACCAGCAGCCACGTTTTTTGGGCCTCCTGGTGATACAGGTTCTTCTCTTATCCCCCTCATTGTCACTCCAGTTGCGCTCTACTTTCCGCTGGTGACTTTCGATGTTTCCAGGAGTTCCGCATTAATATCGCTTACCCGGCGTTCCCCACCTTTTCTCGGTTCTCGTAATTGCGCATCATTCAAATCTCAGGCTTATTACTTATGGACAACCCCCAAAAAAATTATTGCGCGAAATTAACTCATCAAAGAGGCATCCAGTATGCCAGTGGCCGTGAGACAGTCATGTTCATGAATTGTGGCACTGGCAAGGGTCGTCTCCGGTAGTACTTGAAACACTGACGGAAGATGAAGATGGTAGGTCGTGTTCGACCACGCCGCAACATGAGGCCTACCTATCAACGGGATCCTGCATGTCCAGGACCATTGTGCTCTTTTGGGAGATGAACTTCGTGTTCGGCACTACTACTGCATTGAACAGATTCAGATTTAGAGTGTGGTAAGCGAAAGGAATAGTATGAGTCCAAGATGGAGGAGCGGCCGAAAAAACCTCAGGCGACAAGTACTATTAGTACTATATTTTCTTAATGTTCAAGTCCCTATCTCAGGCTCAAGGTGTATGCTGCAGTAGCCTCCTTGCGATCAATATTACCAGAAGTATCCAGACAGCAGGCCATCCGAAAAACGTGGATCGGACAGCAAGCCTGAGGGACGCAGTTCATTGGTGGATCTGATAGCTGTGAATAGACGGGTGACCGCACGTTGGGCACACGTCAAATAGCATCGCATAGATCATCAAATGTCGCGGAATGACGTGAATTTCATATGATCATCCATGGGCTTGGGTGGGGATGCTCTCGGTGCTCAAGAACAACCCAAGGGAGGCTGCACTGCTGACCCCCTGGGGCACCATGCTGTACATGTCCGAGTCTGAGTTGTGACTTTGCAAGTTTCTTCGGAATAATAAGTGGTGGCTAGTTGGCATTAATGTTGATCTACAGTCCCGCCTACGCCACCATGGTCATGGTTTGCAGTGTGCAGCGTATAAATTTACATTGTCACCATTCGTACTTTCGCCGCGGACCACTGGAGCACTTCAGGTCAAAGAGATGAAGAAAATGTTGAGAAAAACGTTTTCTTTATCCGCGCCAATGGAACTTCGGCCGTGTCCATGGCCTTCTCGAGTTCACGAACCCTATCGACTCGGAGGCCGAGGCCTGCAAGACTTGCGGCACTGGTACAGGCCTAAGCCTTCAGTTAAAATGAACGGGGCTTGCGGCAGGTCGACACGCGTGCAGCCGCACTGAAACCTGTTAGTGGAAACTACCACCGGCGGCCCCAGCCACAGGTCATTTACTTTCGAGTCAACACTACTAACCATGTTAGCTTGTGTTCATCGATGCTATGTAAAATAGGTCAGATCGACTCTGACTAGTATGATGTATCTTTTTATCATAATCGTCTCATCCATTAGAGAGAAAACTGGAGCAGTAGAGATGACAGACTCGGAACGGTTACACCGTGACTTACGCGTTTTCGGCGCAATTCAAGTTGCCATATACGTTTAACGATGCCCTAATCAATGTAACATTCCCCCGCTCTTGGCACTACATATGACCCGCCAGAACGTTCTCATTGGCCGAATTTCGTAGTCCTGCCTGCGGTTTACGCGCTGACGCCTCAATTTCATCAACCAAGGCTCTGTAACACTCCCTCGAAGGACTTCATTCATAAACAACCATGATGCACTGGACTCCAGTGACAAAGTCCTGCCAGTGATCCCTCGTTCCCAGCACTGCTTGACACGTAAATACTGGATGACGCCAGTCTGCAACTCCGATCACTTCTTTTACAGACTCGGACCTCCGACATACACCATGCGTGGAGGTCCGTCGTTATATTATAACATTGACCTGCAGCTCTGTGCGAGTCCCATTACCCTCATACTTTCTACCGCTTATGGATCACACTAGCGAATATTCACGCCCTCCTTACAACTGGGAACCAGCATGGGCTCCCCAGACTGGCCACCTATATGCACATGAAGAAGGGGACATGACGGAGGAGGTTTTCGGATTTCCGGGTGTAAGTAGTATTGTCATATGCATATCCCGTCACTCATCAAGTCATGCACGGCGTGGGTAGATTACACACTACACCAGCTATGAAACGTTTTTAAATTCAAATCTCGAGTTACAGTTTACCATTTCCCATGCACCTCAGTATTCCATGACCGCCTTCGACATACCTCCCTCACCTACACATGAAGCTGCAGTTAGCAATGAAACTTACGCTTTGTACGGTCCACCATTGGTATTATTGACTTTGATGTGTGGTTTGCGTCCCATAAATTAATCTTTCCCACAGACTGGCGGCACCTCGGAGTCTGTGTCTTTCCCACCAGAAAGTCAGGGTATCGCTTTCATAGACTCGGGGGTCTATCAATCACATGATCTGAATGCAGTGAATCCGAAGGACTCGGATAGTGCCATAGTAAGCAAGCACGCATGCGGGACCCATTCTCCTTCAAGTTTAATTGCAACCACCGCCCAAAGAAATTCATCCTTGAGAACAGGCCATTGCGAATGGGTGTTGGACTCTGGATGTGGCGCCGAGAAGTTCGCACTATGTGGTGCTTCCATCACGTATGAATCGGTCCCAGACCATTATACGGTCCATGGCATCGAAAAAAAGAACCGCAAAGAAATCGTCGAATGCTTGTGGAAAGGCTGTAACAAGAAGGTGGGAAGGAAGAACATCGTCCGTCATATACGAGAATCGCACCTGAAAGATCGAAGGCAAAGGAAGTCCTCGTGCCGAAAAAAGCCAGGTCAGTGTCGTGCCACGAAATGATGACAAAAAATGATGTCCTTGATACAGCAGCGAAAGCGAGAGAGAGCGTCTAAGGGTTCAGGATTTCGCCAGCTATTCTCTGATCATGATCGTTCCAGGAGTTTTATTTCCTGTGGTTCTGTCTTCATAGTTTCTGGGTCCCCCCCCCGCGGGGACCAAGCGTACCTCACGTCAAGCGGGGGTAATTTATCACGGTCTTGATACGTTAGTTCATTCGAGTTAATGCATACTCTATGCCCGGGCAGAGCCATGTAAAAAAACTCAACTGGTTGTAGTACATATCAGCGTACGAAGATGACGGGGTTGACCCCTGATGGACAATGGCACTCTCGATAAATAGAATAAAACGGACGTACTGATAAACACTGTCAGGATGGTCATCACGGTAACCACGGGCTTTCTCCAAAATCTGGAGCGCGTGTTGGGCAAGATCAACCCCACGACGTATCTATGGTTGCTTCAGTGCTGTAACATCCTAGGCTGCCTCTCCAAGCCAGTTACCATCCTGTTTCGAGCCGTACTCCCCCAACCAATGTCGTGGCCCCATTGTCACCTTGGGCATTCTCTAGCGGACGTGTTGGACTTGCTCGGTAACACCATGCCGGAGACCTAGTAAGAGCTAGCGTTGCGTCGACTGATTGTTTGCGTCTATTCCCATACACTTTCTATGTGGATACATCAGATCAAGAATGATACGCTTGTACAATTTACGTGGGGGCGCATGCTCATGGCCTGGTGATCAAGACACTTTGAACGGAAAATGACGGCACAATAGAGCTCAGGCATCAGGAGATATGCGCCACCGACCTCGCGGCATGGCTGCGGCGCTGCTTTGGGCGTTTAACAAGAGCGCAGGAGGGCATACTCACCCCACCGACTGACTGCCGAAGCCACAGGATCAAAATTTCAAAAAACACAGAATTTCCCCCTTGGTCTTGCGGGAATGAATTCCCCTGGCCTTTCCAAGTCGAATAGTGCCGAGACCGAGGCATTCCTGGCAGGCGCTGAGGAGACACAGCTGGTCTTGAAGTTTCGCTGTTTCGGTACACTTTGAGTACGTAACTTTCCCACGCTGCCAACTCACGCGATAATGGTAACTTCAGTTCTGCATATGTATACCTAGACCGTCGGCGCAGGGGTGTGAGCAGAGGGTGGAGACATTGGCACCCCACTTGTTTCCATTGTGAACGAATTTGACTACTGGGAACGCAGACGCCGGGGGTGACTTGATTAGAGGGCGATGGCGCGACGCAGATGGTAGAGATTGTGAATTATCGGAAGTCAAGATGAGCACTAATTTACGTTGCTGTACACTCGTTTCTCTGTCTTTGTTGAAAGGGCATCTTGGATAGAACCTACCACACGCAAACCCACCATTATTTATTCGTGTTTCCGAGAAGCCTTGCAGTCGATACTGATGTTTTTGATACATGTATAAAGACAATTTGATTAGGTGGGTGATTTGGTATACATGAGAGCATGCGCAGGATAAGATGCGCAAGACGCAGATGGCACAATGGCTGTCCCTAACTAACTTGGTTGGCTCAGCCATCAGTGACCCGTACTTGACGCATACACGGGGCAAAAATAGAGGCCGCTTACTGTGCTGGCTTGTAGCGTCCAAGGATCACTGGTACGTGCGATCTGCAGCGGTATTACGCTTCTGGTATCCCGAATCTAAGATGAAAACAACGTAAGAAGACGAGTTAGGAATGACGAACACGAACAGACCTCGTGGCGCATGATCGTCATCGTTGTCCACTCTGGGTTTCTTGGCGGGATTGGAGAGATCTGTGCTTGTTACTGCGGGGGATGAATCATGTGGAGTTGGACGCTTGCCCCGGGTTTTCTGCGGTTCTGAGTGAGCAAGGATTCGCACTCGGCGCGATGCGACGTACAAATCTGTCTGCAAAGTGTTTCTTCCTGTCAAATAGGACAGAGAAGGTTAGAAAAACGAAAAGAAGAAGGGAAGGAACAGACTTTGAGAGGGCTTCTTCCGCTTTGCGTTTATCCTCCTCCTCCTGTAATGTGTGAAGGAAAGGAAACAAAGGAACTGCAAGATGGGCGTGTGATTTACCTGTTTAAGGCGCTGGAAACGTTCGAGGAACGAGCCGTCGTTTGTAAAGACGTTGACGGGCTTTGGCTTTGGAGGTGCTTTGGAGAGGGGAGTCGGTGTGGTGGAGAGCGGGAGTGTGGCAGACATGGCGATGCAAACTTGAAACAATACACGTGGTGTGGTAGATGGACCATTAGCGCCAAACAGGTACAAACTGCGTGGCCGAGCACGCCGAAGTGGCCGTCATGCCGTCAATACGAGGAATAGGGGATCTGTCGACATTGACCACCACCAAGCCACGGGAAACCATGATAAAGATCGTATTTATGAAATCACCGCATTTAATTTGAGTCATGAATGTTGCACTGAAGCCGATATTAACAGATTGGAGATTATGATATAGTATTCGATGAACAACGCAATCGCATCGTGAAGGGCGAGGTTATCAACCTCTGTGCCACCAATGACATCTCCACCCCGTACCAGCTCGGAACGCAAGTTGCCTCGTGTCGATCACCCTTTCACACCTTCACCTTTTCATCAAGTCACCTGCACGACTTTCATTTCGCTCTCGCCACTCGTTTCAACTCCTTTATCGTTCATCTACAACTGTTGGGTCAGTTAATGAAATGGACAAACCGAGAGAACGGGTTTCTACGGAAATCCTTCTGCTCGAACAATAGCTACTACTTCACTCCCCTCATTAGAGCGGTGAAAGCCCAGAACGTGGATAGAGAAGTGCAAAATGTGGAAGTCGAGCAAGCTCTCGTCTATGGGATAGCGCCCGGATATGTTCATGTACCGCCTCACGAATCGGTCATGGAAAGAGAAATTTCTGGTGAGTAGTCTCTATCCCGGTCGTAGCACTGAGTCAGCGTCCCGTTTGGCAAGTAGTGTTAGACGACCGAGTCTATCACGATAGAAAGGGATGTCGATTCATTAATTCGATATTCGCATCATCGCGATAGCCCAGCATAAACTTGTCCGAGAACGCTCAGAATTCTGGTAGGGTCGTCCATTCATGGCGCTTGCACAGCTGACAGGATGTCAGAAGAAGTGAGAACAGGCTAGTGTTCATAGGGTACGAACTTGAACTCCCTGTCTCTCGTTTTTCACCCAGCTCGCAGGGAGCTTGTCCACGCCATTCCGAATACTGGTGAAGAATCGCCTTTGGTGACGAGCCGCCAGGGGACTCTGGAAAGATCGACGAAAACCCTGCTCTCGTTCAAAGATGTGTTATCCAAGACCCAGCGCCTTGACAGCATCTATGGCTTCAACCTTATCAATGCCAAGAGTAACAATGCGATTGAAAGAGGAGATGGTTTATGAGCGTTCTACAACGCAAGCAGTGTGTCCTTGGCGGAAATTAATAATAAATCCTGGGCAAGGACTCGGAACTCGGAGTCAGCCAGCTCTCTGAATACGCGGATACAACAAAGTCTGCCAACGGGTCAAAATGACATCCAACACCCAATAATCTGCGACAGCATTAATACCACCCAGCTACCTTGATCAAAGAGTTTGGACTCACCCAGAGCGCTGGCCTCGGTTGTCTCGAGGCCACTCATGATTCAGTTCATTAATGTCGTTCTGGGTGAAAGCGATCTAACACAGGCGAGCTATGATATCGAGGATGAGTATGGTCTACGTATGGATGGCGCAACAAGAAACGTACCTCAGTCGTTGCGCGTCACAACAACTGAGGAAAAGAGAGAACGACGTGTGCAAAATATTTTAACTGTGCGATGACCAATCGTCACCTAGGTAACACCGAGCTTGGTGTCGTCGCTGCCCAACTGGGAACTCCAACACTAGGGTCTCTCCATAGCGAATCTCCTCGTTCAAAGTCGGCTGTAGAAGCGTCTATGAAAAGAAGATAATGTTGAGTGGACATTTTTGTCATGTCAACATCGCGTTGTCGACCGTCTCCTGTTAGTCTCCTTGAAGTGTAAAATGTGTGCCATTTTCACTAGTGCTAAGCAGTTCTATCGCCGCGATCTTCCCTTGGATAGTAGAATCTGCACATGAATCGAGCAACTGAAGCAATTTCCGCCAAAGATCGAGTGCAAAAAATTACCCAGAAGGGGTTCCCAAAGCCAAATGGGTGAGGGGATACGGTCATTCTAAGGGAACTGCGATACTCATTAGCAACACAACGCATCAAGAAATCTTGAGTTGGATACTTGCATGTGGATCATTAATCAATAATTCCCCGTATGGAAACAATATTCCGAGCAATTGAAGCGTGACTTGCCCCGCGCCAAGCTTTAACAGGGTCGAGGTTGTAGCTACGCAGCATGCTTCCAGCAAACAGCACATCCGCGAAGGACATGTTTCTCACTCGGCACCGAACAAGTAGTTTCTCAGCCTATCTGTCGCGATTTTATTAAACGTGAAACCGTTTCCATCCCACAAAAGCGAGATTGGCAGTGTCTTTGCTTTAAACGACGGGTATTCTGAGATCCTGATGATAACGTCGCGGCCGCCAAGTTGATGTGTAACTTGCTTGTTTGAGGCGCTGGAATTGCTCGAGGACGCAATCATCGTTTGTAATGTCGACGGGCTTTAGCTTTTGGTGTGGGGGGTCATGGTTGTTATCGTCAAGCTCAACTTGAAGTCGTGGATGGACTATTAGAACCAAACAAGGACATTCAGATGAGATTCAGATCTGGTCGAGCCCGTCAGCTAATCAATACGACGATAATCTAGGCAAGTCGAACTACTCTATAGGGGGCACTAATCCTAATCCCACTTCCATAATAGAAGTGATGGAACGACCACCAGCATGGACATCGGCACCAGAGCCATTCTATGCACATGGACGGTTTAACGAGGCACCAGAGGAGGACTGCCACAAAGCGAATCGCTTTTGTGCGCGGAATGGGGTCGAACGGGCTAGGTTATTGCCCTCGGTCGACATTGACAGGATCGCTAGCGAAGGTTGTAATGCATGGGGACTCGAGTTCCGCATCACAGACCCGTCCTTTGTCCAGCGACACACCTTTCGCGGTGCAATACACAATCAGTCCAAGTTTCGCGGCGCGGGCATTGTCACGCGCGTCGCGACCACCAATGACTGCAAGGACTGTTGTTTGACCAGCAGTCTGCCCATTTTATGTGGTCTCTACCATCGCCCAGCGCGCAACAGGGGTGTATATTTTGAATTGACCATCCACAAGATGAACGGGGTCATTGCGATAGGTATGGTCCTCGTTGAACTCGTGTGCATCATCACTCAACCGTAGAATAGGAACCGTCTGCAGACCCTACCCGCACTTTCGACTACCAGGATGGCACAGGCAGAGTGCTGCACTCCATCTCGATGACATGCGCAAGTTTTACGAGAACCCAGATGGTGGGCAGGAGGGCTACTGGGATGCCATTGGTGGTCAGCCACCGGGTGTAGGAGACACCATCGGATGTGGATACGAGTTTGCTTACGGCGGCACCCTCTTTTTCACCTTCAACGGTCAACGGCTCATGCCGGACGCGTTCAAAGGACTCTATCTCGGTACCGATCGTGATGTGTATGCTGGGATTGGCGTAGATGGGGAGAACGCGTTCACAGTCAATTTTGGTGGGGATTCATTCAAGTGGTCGCCTGCGAACGAGTGGAGCTGGAGGCTGGACGCCCATGTCGGCAAGCTGAGCACACCGGGGCCTTTTCTAGAACAACTTCCACCCTATAATAGCTAGTCGGTTTGAATTTCGTATGGCTTCTTTGATGCGCTGGCGTCCCAGTCTGAAACGCAATCAGTCTGGATCGTGTTGCGCAACGTCCGCGACGACGAGCAGGTGGTGGCACAGAATCAAGCCGTATTTGGAATCTCCACAGTCATTTCTCTCTCACGTCTTGGCGTGATCCTGCGCAATTTCAGTGCAGACCTGTGTGCTGACGAAATATTTTCATTCCAGGGCACGTCCTGGACCACCACCACCACCATGCATGACCACGACGACATCGAGGTTGCATCCGACGGATACGTCGACGACATGGAGTATGACGATAGAACACCTCTAGACAAGGTCATAGATCGCATTGGCATGGGTACGTTTTGCTGTGTTGCGTGTCTCACTTGCTCCCAGTGACCTCTCGTCCAGGAAGCTACCAATGGACGCTGCTCTCGCTGTGTGGATTTGGTCCGTGCTCATCTTGCCATGTTGCACCGTGTTATCCTGACTGCTGCTCTAGGCTGGATGGCAGACAACGTCAGTCTACCCCCAAAAAACTCTCTTCCTCCTTGACTTGTCGCTCAGATGTGGATTCAAGCTGTCGCCATCATCCTTCCCCGTGTACAGCAACACTACTCAGGTACACCATCACCCTCAGCATAACTACCTCTTTCCCCACTAATCCTTGCAGTTCCCGACAACTACATCGGGGCACTGTCTTCGTTCATGTTTGCGGGCATGATGCTCGGTGCTGTTGGCTGGGGAACTTGTTCCGACCTTGTGGGTCGAAGTGCCGCCTTTAACGCGACCCTCTTCTTCACTGCTTTATTTGGTATCCTCGCTTCCTTTGCCAATTCATTTTGGAGCCTCTGCGTGCTCTTGTTCTTTCTCGGCAGTGCAGTCGGCGTACGTGTGCACCCTCGTTTTGCGACCTGCGTTCGCTTAACCGTCATCCCGTACAGGGCTCCATGCCGACGGACGGCACGCTCCTTCTCGAGCACATGCCCAAGGGTAAACAATACTTGGTGACCGCCCTCTCCGTGTTCTTTTCCTTTGGATCCGTCCTTTCCGCATTGGTCGCTCTCTTTGTTCTCCCCGGACACTCCTGCTCACTCGTCCAAACGTGCAAACCATCGGTCGAAAACACCGGCTGGCAGCGGATGCTCGTCTGCCTCGGCCTTATCGTGAGTTCTCCCGTTGCGTAATACGCCTTTCTGTATCCACTTACATTGACAGACCCTCACCATGTTCCTCGCTCGTATTCTATTTTTCCGATTACATGAGTCCCCGAGGTATCTTGTTCATGCCGGTCGACATCAGGAAGCCCTCGAGTCCCTGCAGCTTATCTCCCGTTTCAACGGATCCGACATTACCATTGACCTCGATGACCTCGATGATCGACGACCGCCGTCGCCTCGTCCCCCGTCCAATGGGTCTGACGAACGCGAGCCCTTTTTACCCACCACCCAGGAACCGCAAACGCGTCCGAGTCGCGAGATCGACGGGATGGGCACCGGAAATGGGAACGCGACAGCAAATGGTGCGTCTGGTGACGCACCCCGGGACGAAGGCGTGAAGGATTATCGATCAACAGATGACGCGCCCAATGGGCTTGATTCACACTCGTTTGTGACACCCGTCGAGGAATACCCTCCTCAGAGACTGAGCGTGCGCACCACCTCCACCGGTCACGATAACGCGCCCTCGACATCTGTCCTACACGACGAAACGAAACGTCGCCCCCACTCCCACTCTAGGCTCCGATCTCCCCGCCTGCGTGTGTCGAGATCGTCCTCGGTCGCTTCGAGCAGGCTGGGGCGGATTGGCGGGGTCGTCCCGAGGTGGATCAAACGCCCCTTGTTCGCATGGCTCGATCGTGTGCAGATAGTCCTGAGCCCCGAGTGGTACCGCACAACGTTGTTGGTTTGGGCTATATGGCTGTTCATGTCCCTCGGTACGTACGCGCACACTTGCGATCATCGCCATTCGTCATTCTTCATTCCGCGTTGGGACCACGCTCACACGGAGGAACAGCGTACACCATGTTCAACGTGTATTATCCAAAGCTGCTGGAAACAGAGACGCGGTCGGGAGGGGAATCAGGAGCTCCGAAATCACTTCAAGATAATTTGTGGGACGTGGTGATTTTCACGTTGGGAGGGTGTCCCGGTGCGCTCGTGCGTGCCTCTCAGGGTTTTTTTACGGCACCTGCACATTGCTAACACCCTGCAACACAGCTCGGCGCGTGGATGGTCGAAAGTGCGCTGGGAAGACGCAAGACATTGGCGACCACGACCCTGTTGACGGCATTCTTCTGCCTCGCATTCGTGCTGGTGCAAAGTCCGCTCTTGGTCCGTATCAGCTCGGTGGGGATCAGTTTAACCGCTACGGTGAGTCCCTTGCGTTTGTTTTTTTGGGGTTATTGATTGTTGATTGGGTGGGGATAGACAATGTATGCAGTGTTGTATGGGTGAGTTCTTGTTTTGCGTACGGTAGACGGCAATGGTAACCCGGGACAGATGGACCCCCGAGATATTCGGAACAAAGGTGCGCGGAACGGCGTGTGGCATCGCCTCGGCCCTCTCGCGCATGTACGTTTCCATTCTTATGTGCTATATGTCGATCTACCACTCACACTTGCACAGTGGGGGAATGATCGCGCCCCTCTTGGGTGGAACCCTCCTCTATATCAAGCGCTCCTTTCCAGTCTACGCATCTGTGGTAGTGTATGCGGTGACAGTGCTGTGTATCGTGTTGTTGCATGAGACGAGCCCGGGTGGAGCTGGTGAGCGAGGGTTGATGCATTGACGCATAGGGAGAGGATGTAGGATCTATATAGTTGTGCGCATAATTAGACGAAGGACTGCATTGATGCATAAATGTCGGTTCGTCGACGTGTAGTATACATTTGTGTTATTTATTCTCAGTCTCGTGAGGTTGGTAGATTCAGAACCTGGTGACGCGCGATCAAAGGCAGGGCAAGTGCAACCTGTGGGTGCTCGCGTTTACTCTTGACTGGAGGGCGTGGATGGAATCCGGGATTGAAGCTTGAAGGAGCTTCTTGCTAGCTAGGTCGTTATTCCGCCCTTGCGCAATCACCGGATACCGACTCGCGGATAGTGGACACATTGGCAATGACACACTACTTATATATCAGATGTGACTATATTTATAACCGTAGCAACGAGGTCAGTCTGCATTTTACGAAGTAACTTAGTATCTCGTGCCTGTGGTAGGTTCCCACAAAACATTACGTTTTCATTGGGGTCACGTATGTACTACGGATTTATTCACTGCTACGTTATGAACCACGAGGGGCGAGATCTAGTGTGCTGGACACCTTAGTAATAGTAGCATGATACCGACCTAGATCACTGTTTCGATCGCAAAGCTTCCTTTGCCTTCGATCCTTCAAGTGTGTTTCTCGCACATGACGGACAAAGTTTTTCCTTCCCACCTCCTCGTTGCACCCATGCCACATGCATCGGATAACTTGTTTGTCGTTCTTGTTCTTCACGCCATGCACCTTATAATGCTTGGGGACCGAATGGTACGTGATGCGAGCACCACATAATACTAGGTTCTCAGCACCATTTTCCGAGTCTAATACCCATTCGCAGTGACCTGCCGCCGAGGATGAATCCCTGACGTGGACGTTGCCAGCGGATGCAGTTGGAAGGGAATGAGTCTCCGCGGGCTCGGGTTGTGAAATTTGCGGTGTCTGTGTGACCTGCAATCTACTAGTAAGTATACGTTCAGATGGGGATGTCCTGCCAGCGCCTACCGTGGCACTGTCTCCCGGAACTGGGTGGATCGGATCATGCGCATGAGATCTATAGACTTCCAGCTCCACAATCTTGAAAGTGACGTCACTGCTAGCGTCCTGTCCGAGAGATCAGTGAGATACATCAAGATTGGACAAAAAATTTTACCAAGGGCATCCCATACAACCCGTGCATTTCGCAACGGAGCGCGGCTTGGAAGGCAGCTGGGTGGAGCATATAGGTCGGGCCCGGGCTCGGAGGTACACAAATATCGGTGAACTGTGAACTTGAGCTTGCAAAGTTTTGTGGAGTCTACCGGCACCATCACGCATGTCAAGCAAGCGCGATGGTATGCAAGAATTTTGCTCACCTCTATGGGATCGACTTGGAGATCCTCAATGTTCATGTTTTCGCCATGCACATTATATATGAAGTCAGCCAGTGGAACGTACCACTCGCGGTCATGCTGCAGAGGGAGCATGTGTCTATGATGACCTAGAAAGTCAAAAGTATGAGGGCAGCGGAGATACTATGAGGCTGCCAGGTGCCAGAGATTATATGTCCCCGGGCCTGAGGCTGGTAGACTTGTATCGAACAAGTATTTAGACATGTCTGAGTCATGGAAGAAGTGATGAAGCAGCATATCATCACCAAGGACCCTCAAGGCGGTGTCATTTCCGAGCGCGAGCGCGCTGGTATCTTGGTAAGTAATGATCTGGGGGGAGGGCCTGGAGGGTGTTGGTAGAAATGAAGAACTCCGGGTATGGTGAATGTTTCACCATGATCGCAAGGCACAATACTTGCTGCGGGATGGTTTCAGCCGAATTAGTAACGTGCTCGAGCTAAAGCTTGAACTCTGAGAGCAAAAATTGCATTGAACATCATTTACCCGTGCCAAGCCGACAATCATGATCTCGCAGCAGATCCGGTCGGTCGCCTACAAACTCAAGGCTAGTCATTCAAGTTCCTTGTTCCAGGGTCCGAGTCAGTTTTCAGTGACAATAGTCACGGTCAGAACATCGTACCATGCATTGTGCTACTAGTCCACTAGCTTGCTGTCCAATGTCACTGGCAGGAGCATGCAGTAAATGCGGCACAGTCCGCACATATTGTGATAAGATTGAACGTGCTCAACAAGCACAGCCGCAGAGCTATCTTTGGGCTGTGGTTCTTGCCACCGCCTTGTTTGTCCACTAGTTAGTGAGCCTGCGTCCTGTTCGTTCCTCACTGCCTTTCGTCGCATGACCTGAGGCCCTGTATCCCGGAGGACAGTCTCACCACTTCCGGATCATATGGCGTTCCGCAGTCGGGCCGCTGGCCATCATTTTATTCCGTCTACATTGGAAAATTGGAAATCCACCGTTGGAGCAGGGGCTCCCCGGGTGTTGGCCGCGCCGCATCCTCGAGGCTGGGTTCCCATGGGTCGTAGCGTAGGCTATATAGCGGTCGTCGGTCCTGTACATAGGCATCCTCTTCCGCTACAGGACCTCCTTCCTGCCTTTTCCACCGTTGTGGATTCTCGCCAGGTAATGGGCATAGCCTGGTGTCTGGGCTGGATTTTGCACATCTGGCACCCAACTCAAGTGCAGCAAGTCGCAACTTGTGTGTTTTCAACCTTCAAGTCAATATATTCATTATCTGTGATCATAAACCTGAAATGAGAAGTGAAAAGAAATGGAGTGTTAGAGGTCACGGTGAGGGTTATCGGATACCCGACGACCTAATAGACGAGGCTATTAGTCTGTACATAGTGTCAGCGGTACGGTACAGTAGCGAGTGGTATAGTGGCTTACCTCCAGTCAACGATAGTAGACTGGAGGGAAGCATACGTGGAGCGGAGTACAAAGCGTAAGTGAGTCCGAAAAAGGAAACCTAATGAGTGTATCGTAGTGTCCTAGTGTAGTTGTTGTATGTCGGCGGGCTGATCTCCAACATGGAGTACCCTCACGGTTTCACAAACATGAACATACTGATTTGGCCGAGCCAAAAATTGTTATGGCCTGGGAGAACAAAATCCCCTCCCGGTTAGTGCTTTAACGCACCCGGCAGGTCCCGGCTGTCACTAGTACTAGCTTGTGCCATTGTTTCCACGAGACACTTCGGTCCCACAAGAGCACCCTTTACTTGGGTCTGCATGCATCATCTGGACCCTGCGATGCGAACGCGTCATCACCGCCATGCGACACTCTCCGAAGGCAATCACAACACGATGGTACCGACTACTCTACTAACAACTCTATTGACTGACGAATTGCTAAAATCGCACGCAAGTCAAACGTACAAAACCCTTCGTACAACACACACACACGTGGAACCCATCTTCTCGAATAGAGAAGACTTTCCAACAGATTGGGCAACCGACCTTGAAGCTTTAATGGATATCACACTGCTATGGCCTTCTGACTGATACTGAGATAACCCGACAGTTTACAGAACCCCACACTCCCTACGACGCATGTAAGAGCATTTTTCCTCGGACCGGAACCCACCTAAGGTCTCCGCCTTAGCATATTATGTAGGCTACATAATGGTTATGCTTGTCCAAAATATTTGTGGAGGGTGGATATTGGGCAACCAGGAATCCTCGGATTACCGCTTAGTGTGTTACTAAAGAGAGTACAAGTGCAGTGCTACCCAACGAATGCCAGTGCACTTGTCCAAAAAAAGGAAGAGCTCCGCGAACTCTGACTCGTGCTGACTGCTCGGAGCCTCGGACCAATGAAAAGGGCCTTCAAGCTTCAAGCTCGTCCACTTAGGCAGTGAAGTGGCACTTTGCATAGCGCCGCGCGTCTCGGTCTCGATCATACTAGCACCCAAGTGACTCGGACTTGGTCTCGCCGACCCAGGTGGTCACAAGCCCGCTCGATCCTACCCCGGCTCAAAAACACTTAGAGCACTTCAAGTTGGATTCATCGAGCTCAGCTTACCCTACAATATCCCCATTTCAGAAAACGAAATGGTCAGCGTCACACAAACTACGCGGTGACTCGGGACCGTGATAAAAGCTGTGCGTTGCTCCTCGGAATAGCATAAGTGAGCGAGCAATGCAGATCGACTACCGACTTGGACCACTCTCCGAGTCCGGCGTCTTGTGGCGACCCGCATTCAAATATTCAAGTCGCTAGTGCATCCGTTTCTTCCCGATACAACACAATGCAATGGTTGGCCCTCGATCTGATACTTCATCAACGGATAGCATCGTGTTGATGGCTGGCAAATATTCTTTGGTACGTTGTTGAAGACTCTGAACTGATTCGGTACACCATCGATCAAAGTTCACCATTCGGGTTGGTCCACCTTCAAGGTGGGCTGCCAGGGCTACACAGTAACACATTGTGCTACCACGGGGGCGACCGGAATGACTGGTAGTGCCATCGCATGGCACGATTAGAAAGCAGAATTTGTCGGTCCCAGTTCCGGTCCAGTGGAATTGACTCATCATCATTGTCCGATCCTAATCACCTCTATGAAAATGCATAAAAGGCCGTATGGTGTTCCCCGTGGCCTTATACTCCATCTTATACACTATCAAGTGCTACATGTCTCTGCCTGATCAAACCACTGTCCTCATTGTAGGCGCTGGTCCAACAGGACTTGCTGCCGCGCTATCTCTTCTTCATAATGGTTTTCATGATTTCATCATCGTGGATGCTCTACCACAAGGGAAGAACATTTCTCGAGCTGTCGTGGTCCACGCTGCAACCCTGGAAGTAAGTCTTTTTGGTGTCCATGTCTGTTTTGTTCTTAACCATGCACAGGCGTTGGACACGATAAATTGTGGAGAGGACGTCGTGTCGCAGGGCATCAAATGTACATCATTCAACATCGAAACACGTTCAACAACGCTTATCAATCTGCATACTGAGAGTCTCGCGCGGCACACGCGACACCCATATATTCTTGTCATCACTCAAAACGTCACAGAATGCATACTCGAGAAGAAGTTGGCTAGCTTTGGTGTTGTTGTTCGTCGACCCCTGAAGGTCGTCGGACTGAGTCCTAACCGAGAAGATCCGTTGCTCAGCGATATCACTTTCGAAGACGGCAGAGTCGTCACGGCAAAGTACGTCATCGGCGCAGATGGCGTGCGCTCCGTTGTAAGGACCATTATTTGTTGAATTTGAATATCATCTCACGGCATGTAGGTCCGTACGATGGCTGAGATAGGGTTTTCCGATCCAACTACAGACCCCGAGAAAGAACAACTTAACAGCCTCGCTCAGGTAGTTCTTGCCGACGTCACTTTGGATACTGCGAATGCAGACGTCCTCGCACCGAGCTTCACATTATCCAAAGACAGTCTCTTCCTCTCCTTTCCCTTACCGTACTCCTTTAACGAATCCCTCACCACCAACAAGAACCCCTCTATTCCAGAACGGATATACCGCATTGGCTGCGGCGTATCCTTGGAAGACGGCGACATCCCACACTCACCTCCAAAGGAATACCTCCAATGTCTCGTCGATCGGTTTGGGCCACACCGTCTCGCTTCCGACCCCGCCGTGAACCCAAAATCGAACATGAAGCCGGCGCGCATCAAAGATGTCGTCTCGTCCACTCGCTTCCGGAACCGTGCGTCTATTGCGGACCTGACCTTTACCCGAGTTGGGGGTGTCATCCTTCTCATCGGCGACGCTGCGCACATTCACTCGCCCGCCGGCGGACAGGGTATGAACCTCGGTTTGTGAGACGCCGTCTTTTTGGGCGAGGCCTTGATAAATCACGTGCGTGCCTCGGAGTCTACGACCGATAAAGCGCCCGTCGCCGAAGCGGACCGAATACTGCACGACTTCACTGCGGTGCGGCATGCGAGGGCGCTCGAGGTGATTGGACTGACAAAGCGGATATCGTCGGTGACGGGGATGAGGTATCGTGAGCGAATGTGGTGGTGGTGTCCGGTAGACTCGGAGTCGATGAGGGCATGGGCGTTATGGGCGTTTGGGAGTATTCCGTTTTCCCAGAGAATGTTAGCATGGGAGCTGAGCGGGCTGGGAAGGAGATGAGCGCGTTAGACTAGCTGATGAGAGCGCCAGGAACGAGAGAATACCTTATACTATACTTGCACTGGGGGGGGGTTCGAGTCTTTGCGCTGTTTTAGATCTATATTATTCTGCATTGCTCTACTAATAACCACCGTTGTTCAACAATTAGGTAATGGGTCTTGGGGCGTGTATCTGACGGTGCTCCCCGAACACCTTTCCTGACTTTCCGCGCCTCATTTTGACTGGACCGGGTCGAGGTGCACCGAAAATACACCTCGGCTCATTCCAATTCGCCTCGCAGCAACACTAGGCCCGGGACATCAGTTTTCTGGTCATTGGTATCCACAACCAGCGCATTACATCTGGAAAACCATGGTGGGATGCTTAAACAGCAAGGAAACTCAGCTCATGATACCGATAGACTGTCGTGTGTGAGGCGCTGGTCCCAGACGATGTGGATGACGTATAAGTAGCCATAGGGTCGTCAGCAGACCTGATCTGCAGCTGGTATTAGTAAAAGTGCCGGTGGCTGCATTAATTGTCGCACGTTGCTACCAAGAACATGAGGATACGCCGAGCTTCCTATGGAAAGGATAGACCGTCCGTCGCACGTTTCCACGTCTCGTCACCACCCAACACCTCGTGCTTCAATCTCGGGCGTAAGGTCATTTGTAGCAACAACGTTGAGATCCAAGACATTGATATCAGAAGTGTGCGTGGTCGACCTGGTTTGATGTCGGGAACTCGTACGGGCAGGTACGGGCAGGTGCTAGCATTGCAGTCCCATCTGTTGTAACCCATGTCACACGCAGATTTGCACACGTCAGGGCAGAAGCCTGACTCAGAGCGTGTCGAGCAAAGCTGATCCGCCCACGTGATTGTTTGGCACGTAGCCAGTACTCTGGTAGCCACGTTCAATGTTCATAGGAATGTGATTCGGGTCTGAGATCTACACAGCTGCTCACTAACGTGTGCATGATCACATCGTCCGACTCAGGCACCCTCGATGATCGGCACGTCCGTGCTCTGAATAGCTTCCGAGTTTATGGTGGGGAGGGGAGGACGAGGAGGACAAAGACACTTATCATGCGCAACCTGAATGCACACATTTTGACGTAGGTTTTCCCATCGGTTACGGGGTTGGAAACCTGGAACGGTCTGGACTTTGATCCGGAACCCATTAAGTAGCAGCAACTATCATTGATGATTCGGTTCGTCAGTACCAATGCACTCAGGCTGGCAGTGACGATAACCAATAATAGATGCGGCGGGCGTTACCTAACGTTACCGGACTTGGTCTAAGTTAGTTCAGTGCTCATAGAAATGTGATTCGGATCTGAAGAATGTGATTAGGACCTCGGTCGCGCTTCGGTTGGGGACCGTCTGAGTCGTTTATAAATGGTGCTCACTGCGCAGTTCAATCGCCCACTCCCAAATTTTAGCCATGGCTGCCCCCCCACATGTCACCACCACAGCACAGAGCGGCAAGTGGCGTTTGGTCTCTATTTCTCTGTGTCTTTTGTTGCTGCCGCTGACCCTATCGGTAGAACCACACCCTTACTGACAGCAACGAGAGGAATCAGATGCTCGAGCTACAAGGCGTGCCATGGCTCTTGCGACGTACAATCAGTATGCTTCCTCCCACCTGGACCTTGAAGCACACCGTAGATGAAGCTGGCATCGAGCACATTACTAATACCCGGAGCTTACCTGGTGGCGTCGGCAGCCTGACCACCGATTACATTTTGGACAAGAGAGAGATTGAAGAAGAGGACAACGTCACTGGTACCGTATTCAGAACGTTCTTGAGAGTTCCTCTAGAGGAGATCACGGACGAGTTTTTGAAGAACGAAAAGTGGGAACAAGATACTGTCGAGAATGGTGTTGTTTTGAATGAAATCTGGAGTGCTCCTGACAAGAACAGTCGCACCTGGAGAGGCACTCAGGTATTTGTCTTGTCTTCCTTGGCAGACCGGTTCTCATACCCCAATCAGGCGTGGGGCTTCGCGACCGTGAATGATGAAAGGCGATATGTCAGACGTGCCACTTTCACCTCATCACTGAAGGATACCCCGGTCCATGTCCGTTTCATCTTCGATTATGGTAAGCACACCATCTCGTTGGTTTTGATATGTGTTCACCCCGCGTAGTTGGCGAAGTCTGAGGGATCAGGGGTGCTGGCGCGCGTTGAATTGATTCCACAAGTAAAGGTGTACAAGGAAATTTACCTTGTTGTACATTATCCCGTCAGGAATAGTTTTGCGAAATCCGAAGAATTTTACCGAGCGTTTGGCATTTGCAAGACGAGTATGAGGTCAAATGCTGGTATTCCAGTCTCCGACTCGGAGTGTCACCCGCACACTACCAACCTCAGCCGTCAAGCTTACTGTAACTGGTCGCAGAACTAGAATATCCCCAAATCCCGGCCTTGCATACGCGTGACATGATCAAGGGCTCGTTCTCTCATTCCGGGTCGAGATCCCGTCTCATTGTTTTCAAATCCAGCTAGCTTGGCGGAGCGCGAATTTGAGTTCAAAAATCGACATCCACCAACAACCTGGCCATCGAACGGCCTCGCAAACGACTCGAAACGTCCAAAAATACATTTCAGGACTGTTAACTGAAAGGAAAACCGATTTCTTGAAATGATGGTCATTGACATGATGGGGCGGATCAGATGTACGATACAGCTGGGTATAGGCGATATACACTGTATTCTAGCTGGCATGGTGTGGCATTTCTATCGATATGAATGTTCTTGTCCTATAGTGTCTGTCTCCTTGACAGATAGCAGCACGATGCCTGATGAAAAACAAACATCTATTGTGCGATCACAAACTACGATGACAAAACTATCTACGTCATGGGGGGCACAAGCATCCCTGACTATATGGCTACGAGACTGGGACCCGAAGGGCCCCAGTGGTGAGTCTGTGTGCGAAGAGGGACGTCTCGGGCTGCCAGTGCTATCGTGCTGGTTCCGTCGGGCGCTCTTCTCCGAGGATGAGAACTGGGCTGACACGGGTGTCATACAGTGCAGCAGAGGGTGGGGAGGGAACGGATTGGGTGCAATTTCAGGCCTGCGAAAGCTCTCGCCAGGGGGCTACCGCTACCCCGGCCGTGCCCCCTCCGAGTCGGTTTAGGCGGCTACCACTCCAAACTAAGTGAGGGAATTGGCTGAGGGAGGCAGACGTGCTGAGACGTGCCACAGCACGACCCCGGCCGGAGTGATTGCAGTTGGGTATCGACAAGTGGGAGGGAGGGAGGCTTCCTGCCTGCTACAAGCCCGCAAGTCGTCGACCAGAAAGAGGCCTTTCGGTGCATTCCGCCGGAATTTGTACGCCACCATGTGGTTCTCCATGGTGAACCCGTCCGCCGTGGGGGTCCAACGCCGCCATCCGTGAAGGATCCGATAAGCAACACAAACACGAAATCCTCCTCGGCATGTTCAAATATGTTCAATCGCCACCTGGGGTTGAGACGATGAAGACGGTATAGCCCCTTTCCTTGAGAATTGGCCCAAACGGTTTGAAAATGGTGTTGTCTTGATTCATTTTGGGGCGCGTCTTAAAGATGTTGACCGCGAAATCAAACTCGTCCGGCCACCACATTGGAATCGTCAGGGACGGCGCCATAAGATTGGAAGTAGTGGTACGAATGGACACACTGAGTCCCGCAGAAACAAGCTCAGGATCCGACATTCAGCAGAGCCACACGATGGCCCATTGAATCTCTGTACATGTCCATCGACCCTGAGGCATATCTACAGTGTTTTCAGTCACTTCCGGGGTAGGAATGGGCTCGAAACTCGCATATACAAACGTTCCGACCAGGTCAAAATATCGTCGTTCCAAGAAATCGGGTTTTCTATTCAGGAACAGTCGCAGAATGTACTTTGGGGTGTTCTGAGTCGTTGTTGAGGTGTGTGGATGTCGATTTTTGGACTCAAATTCGCGCTCCGCCAAGCTAGCTGAAAACAACAGTAAGAGCAAGGTGCTGGGAAGTCACCCAGACTCGGAGACGAGCTTGAGACAACGGGGACGGCATGGACGCAAGGAATCTTGACAGCCATGTAGATACGGTGGGATCGTCAGAGGTAACATGCACATCAGTTTTTACGATCCATCCCACTTGGACACTGGCATTGAACAGGGCCGTCCTCGCACTGGCAGGGACTCGGAGAGAAGTGTGAAAACAAGCTGATCAAGGAAGACAAGGCGACTACCTGAATGCCTCTCCACTGTTTTTGTCAGGATTACGCCAGGTTTCATGAAAAAACAGCACCGTGATTCTCGACGGTATGGCTGCTCCCAGTGCCTCCCACAGTTCGTTCTTCACAAACTCATCCCTGATTTCCTCCGAAATGAAGCCGTACAACGAGCGTCGTATATAAAGGACAGACGGCCGATATGAGTTGTAAGACGTAGGCATACGTCACTGCGGCTAGAACCGCACTTCTATCAATTACGGTTAGCATGTGAACGGTCCAGGACGTGAAGCGAGGCCTCGAGGGCACAGGTCAGGACAATTGTGAGTATTCTAGTCGAAGATGTAGAGAAACGTTGTGATGCATACATGGATGATAGAAAGCAACCAAAAACCGCTGTTCTTTAAGTTGTGTTTCCAGTCACTAGTCTGGCACTAGTGTATCCAGACATATCGAAGTCGAGATCCCGACTGCGAGATATCTGTTACTCCAGAGAAAGACAGTTGACTGCAGCCCGTTCAATGATATGTCGACGAACTGCAGCATGATATCATACGGCTCACCCGGGCCTCAAATCCACCTCCATGCTGCGTCAACTGTCTTGCGTCCTTGCCCCGCTACAGCCCAGAAACTGAACCTGACAGGCAAGGAAATGGTCGACTTGCAACACGTTTGACGACACCTCCTTACCTCCTCCAAAATCTTGAACCTCGGAGATCCGACTACATTCACAAATGACAACACTGGCTCAGAATAAGGTCCCCGTGAAAATGGCTGTGATGCTGGAAACTTGCGACTATTCCGTGATATCTGTCAGTCACTTTAGTGTACGAGTATCCATAATGTAATTAATCACCTTATGTGCTTCCACTCCATGGGGTGGCCTGAAGCAAGTTCTCTGTCAGTGTCATGTTGAAACAGTCAATACAATGTACGAGATCGCCGTGCGGACCTGAGGCCTGGAACTTGAGCTATGCCATCATACGTACACCGTATTTGATCATATCAGTCAGCAGATGATTTTTTCCGTGACACGAATCAACTTATAACAAGGATGTCTAATCTCGCAAATCGACTCCTAGGCCTCAGACCTCAGCACCGTGTATTGTCGAGAGCGGTCAGGGAAGCACATTACCTAATTTAGGGGAAATGCAAGTTGCACTGTTGGAAACGGCCTGTTCCGATAACGCTGGTTCATTCACGAATGCAATGCAGTGGACCATAGGGTTCTAAGGGTTGTGTAACTGACGTGGGAACAGTTGCAAAGGCTTGAAGAGTGACAGGGGTAAAGTAACAGCATACCAGTGATGATGAGGCGTGGTAGAGACGATGAGGCAAGGCACGCACTGCTCGATTAATGGTGAGGTGGAAGCGGGGCCGTCCAAGTTCGCAAGGCTCACATGAAGTTCATTAATATAAGTACGGCGACAGAGATGGCACAGGCATTTTATGAAAACTGACAGGCGTGCATGCACGCACGGAGACTTTACGGGGCCTTACTTGCATGCCAGTGTACCAACGCACGCCAAAGTGGTGTTGAACGTTTGGACTTGCCAGTGCCGGGACCTGGGAGACGATGCAGATGTCTTGATTCAACTCAGAATTACGTAATTATCGATGCCTTATTCTTGAACGAGCACTTCAATGAAGGTTCGATTCGAGCCCGAAGCAGCAACAGTGACTCAAAGTTCTTCCAACCCATAGGCAAGTACCTGGCCCAATACATACCGTATTCGTTACAAAGGATCAATTGTTCTGGTTAGCCTTTAAGAGTTTTGGGTCAACCGGAAATCTCCCGACAGTGACTCAAGTCACCACCTGCCTACCTCACACTGTGATTCACAAAACTTGAAGAAGTGAACATTTGAACGCTAGATATGATGACATCATCTGCAGATCCGTCATGTAAAATGCACCAGGACCTCCAGGTAAGTCAGCTTAATCGCACGGCACCCGACATGCCAGCTAATACGCTTTCATTACCGCGCTACTAGTGCATTGGATAGACGGCGTACTTTAAAATGATTTCCACACCTTGCGGACATATAAGTTCTCTGCCATATCCATATCCGCAAACATCTGGCCCTTGGTTTCGCTTTTACTATGGTGTCGCCCAACCATTTCTTCACCTTCTCTCACCTTTCCAAGCGGGAAGCGACCGGCGAGGTACGCTTGTTTTCTCATTGATCATATTATTTAGCTTATACTCATGCAGGGCGGTCTTATTACTGGAACAAATCCTGCAGCGTTCACGACGTCTGATCCACTGCGTTTGTGGATCATTCAAGTCGGTAAGTCGTCCGTATCAAACCAATTTTCACTTCTTCAATGCTAGATAGGTATCATCGTTATCACAGCACAGCTACTCTCTCTCAGCCTCCGTCGACTCAGACAACCAAAAGTCATATCCGAGATACTGGGCGGAGTTCTGCTAGGTATCTCACCTACGTTTTCATCTAGTCACAGAGTGACCAACCGTCTTCCACCAGGCCCAACTGCGCTGGGAAGGATACCAGGCTTTACCGAAAACATCTTTCCTGCCGTATCCCTCCCATACCTGTCCCTCACGGCCGACATTGGTCTTTGTTTGTATCTCTTCATTGTCGGTCTCGAGATCGATACGAACATCCTCAAACAAAATGCGCGCATGTCCATCATCGTATCCTTTGCTGGTATCGCTCTTCCATTTGGGTTTGGCTCCGTCCTCTCTGTTCCTTTATACCACCACTTCATCGATCCTTCTGTTCGCTTCACCTATTTCATGCTCTTCACAGGTGTCGCGTACTCGATCACTGCGCTGCCCATCCTCTGCCGTATTCTCACCGAGCTCAATATGCTCGATTCGAGCATCGGGGTCATTGTCCTCTCCGCGGGCATCGGCAACGACATTGTCGGATACACCTTGCTCGCACTGAGCGTGGCCTTCGTGAATGCCATTTCTGCGTTGTCGGCACTATGGATCCTGCTCGTCTGCATTGCTTTTGCTATATTTCTTTTGATACCAGTCAGACTTGCTATGCACTGGCTAGCCCGCAAGACGGGCAGTATCGAGAACGGACCCACGGTATTTTACATGACTGTGGTGATAATTCTTGTATGGGCTTCTGCTTTCTTTACCGACAGTATCGGCGTGAACGCCATTTTTGGTACGTTGAATGCTGTTCGGTGGTATCCCGATCTGATTCGTTTGTCTAGGAGCATTCCTCTCAGGACTTGTCGTCCCACGGGAGGGTGGGCTCGCTATCGCCCTCACAGAAAAGCTCGAGGATGTGGTTTCGATCATCTTCCTTCCGCTCGTACGTTATCCCGTCATTTTTATCCGTTCCACTTGCAATGTTTCGTCAAGTTTTTTGCGCTCTCTGGTCTAAATACAAATCTAGGTTTACTAGATAATGGTCAGCTTCAACAAATACCTCTTTCGATCAAAGTTGACGCCTGTTACTTCTAGGAATTACATGGGCCTTCACTATTGCCATCATCGCCCTTTCTTTCTCCGGAAAATTCTGCGGATGTATGATCGCGTCTCGATTGACAGGTTACGGCTGGCGTGAATCTAGCCTGATCGGTGCATTGATGAGCTGCAAAGGGTTAGCCCGAGCTTTCTCGCGTTCTTCCTCCAGCTCACAGCTCTTTTCGTAGCCTCATAGAACTTATCGTCTTGAATGTGGGCCTTCAAGCAGGGATTCTTTCCCAGAGAGTGTTTTCCATGTTCGTTCTGGAAGCGCTCACGCTTACGTGCACGACAATGCCTCTCGCTATCCTGCTCCATCCACCTGAACGTCGGATCCGGGTCGATGGAACTGCACCCCCATTGGAATTCGTTGAAAAAGGACATTGTCAGTGTGATGATGAGAAGGCGTCGGTCTTGTCCGAAGAGGGACCTTGGCGGCACCGATTTACAGTTGTACTCGACAAGCTGGATCATATCCCTGGCGCGATGGTGGTCACTCAGCTCCTTCTTCCGCCACAGATCAGTTCGTCGGACGGCGTGGCCACTACCGTGACGATGGACACAGCCGCTAACATAGGGACGCCGCACGTGAGTGTGCAGGCACTCCAGCTGATCAAACGCTCTGACCGAACTGCGATGATGACGCCTTCGGCGGCTGAAGCTCACACGGACCCGACTCTGGGTATTTTCAGGACGTTTGCCGAGTTGAATGAGTTAGAGGTGAAGACGTCGCTGTCGGTCGTGCAGTATGATGACTTTGCGCGGAGCGTGGCAGAACACGCACAGAAGCATGGGTCGCACCTCGTGTTGCTCCCGTGGCAGCCGTGCACGTCGCTGGTGGACGTGGCTGTGGATACGACTGGCGTCGCAGTCGAGCATACGACAGAAAAGATAACCAAGTCCGCTCGTAATCCATTCATCGTTTCCCTGGGGGGAAAAGAACACTCGCAGGATCACTCCCAGTTCGTACGGGACGTATTTTCACAGAGTAAGATCGACGTGGCGTTGTTCGTCGACACCGGCGATCGGTCCAGGCCGGGCGTTCGCACCGGAGGACCGCTGCACATCTTCTTCCCGTTCTTTGGTGGACCTGATGATCGGCTGGCGCTCGAGTTTGTTGTTCAGCTTTGTTTGAACCCAAGGGTGACGGCGACGGTGGTGAGGATGGTGAAACGGGATGCAGTAGTTGACAGGACAGCTCTAGGAAAGGAATTGTCACGACCACAGATGGCGCATTTGGATAACGGTGATCGGAGTCTTCCCCAGCTTATCGAAGGACGTCCAGCGATGTCGGTGCGTGTTCCCACGTTCTGCCCTGCTCTTGTTACGCTTCCTCACACGCTCGCACTGTGGCAGGTGGCTGAGCTCCCGCGTACGGTGTACGGTCAACAGACGGCCCGGACGTGTCTTCAATCTGAATCCGCCGATCAAATTGCGTGGTCCAAGTACTTCTCACCATCTTCAGACACGATCACCAACGTCGGTATATCTGGCCTCCACTCCGCCCTCACGCGCATCCAGTTTTCAGAGGCCCGGAACTCCGCACCACTGCACGCAACCATCCAACATGCGCGCACACTCAAAGAGGCGTCCCGCCTGCTCATTGTTGCTGGCCGGTCGTGTCACGTCACGACTCATAACGCTGAAATGAAACGACTTCTGGAAACCGCCACGTGTCGTCCAGGACTTGGTCCAGTTGAGCTGGACGGAATGCGCAAAACGATGGGGGACGTGGGTGTCGCGATGATGATGGGGATGGGTGGGTCGATGAGTGCGATACTGGTGTTACAGGCTGCAGGTACCATTCTCGACTGATTGCATTGATGCATATGTTGTATGATGCGTTATTTATTCGTACCCACATCTTGTGGTGTTTTTCTTTTTATCTATGGCATCTCGTCTCCACTGCTATGCCCGGGTCGTCCATTCTCTTTTGTCCCGGGTCCCGCATTGGGTTATTGGGAATCTTTATTGGAGAACTCAAGCTGAGACGATGCCGCGATGATTCGCCTTGATGCGCATGAAACCATTATGTTTGGCTTTAAGCTTTAGATTCGCAATCACGTCCGATCACAGGCAGCCTTAGGTGACCTGTTTCTCAATGATTGTTTCTCGCCACTTGTCTTGACGTGTAGCTGAGCAAGCCGACACTCTTCGAGTCAGCACGTATTACCGCCGGAACTTGGCCTCTTGGCATCCATCATAGCATAACACGCAACATCGTCGCCGAGTGATAGTTCGTTACGAGTCTATGATTCATCCCAATGAATGCTCCTTGATCCACTCACGTCGCAGATTCTTGTTGGAGATCAGCCCATCGTATTAGACATATTTTCGTACACTCATTACATTTCCTTATTCGGACACACCTTTCCTCCAGTCGAGAATACGAGACTGGAGTATTTACACTATTTCTAGCTTATCGCTCGAGCCTGGTTGCCTCACATCGTGCCCGCTCACAATCTTCAGCTGCCGTGTATATTGGCTCTATAAAACACTGACATCGTCCTTTACACCTCGCCCCTTTATCGTACCCGCCAAACAGTCCTCGTATGACGCCATGATCGGTACAACGCATTGCCGAGTGACTTGTACATGGTATCTGATCTAGCATACCGGTGCAAAAATTGCGCGTACACAGACGTATTAGGGAGCACTTGCTGACATGGGCACGTGTGATCAGGGTCGCGCGATAAACACAAAGTTTGCTTTATGGTCGAGTGTACGGTCGGAGAGGGCCTTGAAGAAGGAAAATGTGAACCATCTCATCTGGAGTGTACATGGATAACTCACATTGCACGTCCCAAGTCGTTGTTGCAATATCGCAACATCCAAACTACTGAGCATTTGGATCTGGCAGGCCTAGATGCAGACACAAGAGGACCGGGACCCTAGTCAACAATGAATCATTAAGCGAAGGAATAGAAATTCCGTCGTGGCAGCCCCTTGCGTGCGGCTCCTGTTGCATGTACAATGACTCTGTCGTGCAAGAATGTGACGGTACTAGAGACGAGAATGACGAGCAAGCATTCGACGAAAACGAAGAACGGGGATTCTGGCATGAAACGAATAATCATCCACAGTCAGTCGATTGCCATTTGAAATGGGAGAATGAAAATAGACATGCCTATCACCCGGGCCTCGGCGGACCTGTCGATGGCAAGGATGCCGGAAACAATATGATAGAGTAGACAAGGCGCGTCAAAAACGATGCGCCATACATATCTCCACTTTTTTGACATGTATATCGCGGTGTATGATATGCCACAGAGGAGGACGAGTGCAGAGTATGCTGCGAGGTACCCAAAATGGGTGGCGGTGACATTGAACGGGATCACGTCAGAGTACCAAAGGAGAACACCCGGAAAGAGAATCGAAACTGAGTCAACGATGAGCAGCAGAATGAAAGATCTGAGGAATAACAGAGCCAGGCTGACAAGCGACATCGACATGCCCTCGACTACCATCGTAGTGAAGTAATGAAGTAAAAAGAGTGAAAGGAATTTGCCAGTGAGACATTGACGAGCCTGATCACGTAAGACTGTGACGACAGTAAGGATGTCCAATAAATACCAAGTTCGGGTTAGATTGGCTCTGCATTTTCCGTGTCATCATCCAGTCTACATTGCGGGCAAGTTGAGTAAGTTTGAGCCATTAAGTGCGTTAATACTATCATAATATTGTCATTCTCATTTACGCATGTCGACGTCACTTTTTTTGGCAAGGCTGCTGCCCGGCACCGTGACACTGGCGCTATCACATGTCGTCGTCATCGTGTACTGACATGCCGTTCAGGCGAGGGGTGTAACCAGAAACGTATGACTTCCTCTGGCTAACTTGCTTTGACTTTCCAGATGTTCGTACGGACCTGTTTGTCTGTAACCTGTGAGGGTGTGACTTATCTCCGGAGAGATCATACTAATCAATAGGTTTTCTGACGCGCACAAGAACACTGGCGATATTTTAGCCTGGCGGATCGATTTGAAGGTGTGAAAGTGGGTAAGTCCATGTTGGTTCTATTTACGAAGTATTGCAGGTAAGTTTGTTACGCCTCTAGTACTGTGGCTGAGCCCATTTTAAGCTCGTACTAAACTAGTGTTCCACGCACAGGTACATCTGAGTCAGTGGTCCTGGACTTCATGCTCGCTAGACTCAGACTGCGGCCTGTTTTAAAATATCCTGCAAGCTGGCCCCTATTTCATTAAGCTTAGCGTCAGCAATTCAGTCCGAATGTCTTTAAATTTTAGGCCCTCGAAGCCCCTAAAAATTTCTTTCTCTCTCTCTCTGCATCATTCTGTGACCTGTTGAAAAGCTCAGACCACCCTCGTGTGATACCTTGATAACCTGATAAACTATTCCCATTACCCCCAGCTTGCTTCATCAGCGCTCGAGTGCTGACGACGTGCGAGATGTTTGTTCCCAACGCTCTCGTTGCTCGAAGCAGTGATGGGCCACCAGGATGCAAACCATTCACTCTGTATTCCAACGTGTGCGTTGGTGATTTGATTGCGATCATAGGTGTGTCTCGAACCCCTCTCACTGGTTGTACGTGCGTCATCTAACTCCCTGTCTGACACGCACAGCCTGCAGCATCGCTGGTATCGGATTCATCTTCTGGTCCATCCATGCGATTCGCAAGATGAGACACTGGTCACTCTACTATCCCTCGGAGGTAGAAGGCAGGTTCTTCTTGTTCCGTTGCGTGAGGCTATTGACACTTCCCTGGCAGAGGAACCCACTGGCAGTGAGAACAACTTGAAAGGGGTCAACCCAAACAACCTCCCTTCGACTCTTGACGATTCGCCCTCCGTCCAGCGCGGTATTTTCCAGGAACCTGGCCTTCCGGATCGCATACAGACACGGCTAGCGCTGTCCGGGCCCGAAGAGGAGTTTTATAGACAATCGACCCCTATCTTAAATCAAACCCACGATGCGCAGTACTCGATGACCCCGCGCATGCCTCCGCCTGCGAGAACCCATTCTCTGAAAGCCTCCATGCACATTTCAGGACGTCATGAATCACCTCAACGAGGTAGACATTCTGGTGAAAGATACGCGTACGGATATGGGGTGGATAGTGGAGAACACGTCAGGAACGTCAGCCCCCCGCGTGCGAGGGTTCCGCCATTCGGCAGGTCCGGTAGTAGCTATAGTAGGCGTCCGAACGGAGATCTCACGATGCATAGGTACTAGGGGTCTTCTCCCGCGTGAAATTTGCTGTGATTCTGCCAATGGAAAGCTCCGTTCAAGTCGTCATTGACATTAATATTGCCCTTGGAGGCTGTTAAACCGCCTTATCTATGAAGCCCCAGGGTCCCATGTACGAATGAGTATTAGATGATGACACTTGTGCTACGACGTCATGGGCTGTGACTTGATGGTTGTTCTTCATCTATCGACATGGAGTTATCTGGGCGCCGATACGCACGCATGCCACTGGTAGTACGTGCGCCAAGCCCCCGACTCACGGGAAAAAAGACACACGAGCTGCGACCCTGACACGATAACAATATGATACCGAAGGGGGCAATATTCCGACAAGCCACAAGTTGTATCAGGACGCAAAAGATTGTGATGAACACAAATGGAGAGTATTTACGTGAGATGGCGGCTCGGAGATATCCTGGAAGAAAACACACGATACACGTAACGATTACATAGATTATTGTATTCACTGGTCTCGTTCCCAGAGACATTCGGGGCAGGGCGAGCGGATGTCCAATACGTCGGGTCGGGAGCGGTTTCTGCACCGACACATTGAATCTCCGCTCTCCCCGCTCCGAACCTCCGGGGATGAGCCAATGAGACTCTGAGCGCGACTCCATGACGATGACACTCATGTTCATGTTTGTATTCTACTTTGAATTCATAAACGGCCATCCAATGACAATGTTTTGTGATTACCGCTTGTCAGTGGCCGATAAGCAGAGCGTTTTCGGAATCTGAAATCATGACGTGTCGTGTGTGGCATCATCAATTGGACAGTTCCTGGTGAGTTTGGATCACCCTTAAAATTTAGCCCTTTAGCAACTAGCTGAGGCAATGCGCATGTGCTCTAGCCAATACTGCGCTAAAGATTGTCGCGTGACCTATTATGATGTTGAACATGTGTCTATCTAACACACCATGCCGTTCAACAGAAGCACGCAGGCTCATGGCTATATGGCAGGCCATACTAGATCTGCAGAACGCAAAGAAGCAGGCAACCTCGTTATCACCTTCGTTTCCCTTGAAGAAAAACGCCCCCCTGGTTTATCTAACAAACATGGTCAAGTGTAGCACGATAAGTTGGCTGCGCATTAAATACTTACTAGACTCTCACAATGAGCGAGCAACACCGGAATTCATCACTGCAAGGGACAATGCCAAGGACACGGCGTGATATGGTTATGTCCTCCTTATCGTGCACTGGATCGACTGCATGCCGGATGTGTACGCCATATCGGCCTTGCCCGGGGCAGGGGAATATAAGTTCCCCCGCCCGGACGTATATCACCCAGAGATATCTTGCTTCCACGATCAGTGCGGCGATGCCTGACCACTGTGGTTCTACCATTCACTTTATCTCGAAGCGAGGGACAGCCCAAGAGGTCCCTCTATTTTCATTCTCCCAAATTCTCTACTAATTCTCTGTCAGGGTGGTCTTATTACCGGGGCAAATCCCGCAGCGTTCACAACGTCTGATCCTTTGCGTCTATGGATCATTCAAGTCGGTAAGCTATCCATATTATATCAGTCTTCGCTTCTTTAATTCCAGATAGGTATCATCATCATCACGGCCCAGCTGCTTTCTCTTGGCCTTCGCCGGCTCAGGCAACCAAAGGTCATATCTGAAATTCTCGGTGGTGTTCTACTAGGTACTTTGCCTATGTTGTAATCTATCTCCACGACATTTAGCCTTCTTCCCACTAGGCCCAACTGCATTGGGAAGGATACCAGGCTTTACCGAAAACATCTTTCCTGCCGTATCCCTCCCATACCTGTCCCTCGCAGCCAACATTGGCCTCTGTTTGTACCTTTTCATCGTCGGTCTCGAGATTGATACAAGCATTATCAAGCGCAATGCACGCATGTCCATCATCGTATCCTTTGCTGGCATCGCTCTTCCGTTTGGTCTCGGCGCCGGCCTCTCCATCCCTTTATACCGCCACTTCGTCGACCCTTCTGTTCACTTCACCTACTTTATGCTTTTCACAGGTGTCGCATACTCTATCACCGCACTCCCCATCCTCTGTCGTATTCTAATAGAGCTCAAATTACTCGATTCCAACATTGGTATCGTTGTCGTCTCTGCAGGCATTGGTAACGACATTACTGGATGGGTCTTGCTTGCACTCAGCGTGGCCCTCGTGAATGCTGGGTCTCCCCTTACAGCACTGTGGATCCTGCTCTCATGTCTTGCATTTGCTATATTTCTCTTGATACCAGTTAAATTTGCTATGCATTGGCTAGCCCGCAAGACGGGCAGCATTGAGAACGGTCCCACGACGTTTTACATGACGGTGGTGATGATTCTTGTATGGGCTTCTGGCTTCTTTACCGACAGTATCGGTGTGAACGCCATTTTCGGTGCGGTGAATTATGCGAGTGGTGGTCTCAATCTAATGCAGCCATAGGTGCGTTCCTTGCTGGACTTGTCGTCCCACGAGACGGCGGCCTTGCTATCAGCCTCACAGAAAAACTTGAAGACGTGGTCTCAATCGTGTTCCTTCCACTCGTATGTTACCTCGTCATTGTTGTCGATCACACTCTCGACCTTCTTTACCAAGTTTTTTGCATTTATCGGCCTGAATACGAATCTGGGGTTGCTTAATGATGGTTGGCTTTTAATGAGCTCTTTTGAGTCGAGTTAACCTTCTGCTTTCAGGAATAACATGGGCGTTCACTCTCACCATCATCGCCTTTGCTTTCACTGGGAAATTTGGTGGATGCACGATCGCATCTAAGTTAGCAGGCTATACCTGGCGTGAATCTGCCATGGTCGGTGCATTAATGAGCTGCAAAGGGTTGGTCCAGGTGCTGCCACGTTCCCTGCTTCCGCTGACCTACCTCGATAGCTTGATCGAGCTCATCGTCCTGAACGTTGGTCTTCAGGCTGGGATTCTTTCCCAGCGCATATTCTCTATGTTTGTTTTGGAAGCGCTCACGCTGACCTTCATGACGATGCCTCTCGTGACTGCCATTTACTCCCCCGAGCACCGGGGTGAGACTGGTGAGACCACACCGTTGGATGGCGGCGAAAAAGGTCGACTTGACGATAAAATGTCTGTACTTTCCGAAGAGGAGCCTTGGCGACACCGCTTTACGGTCGTACTCGACAAACTAGATCACATCCCGGGTGCGATGGCGCTGACACAGCTGCTCCTTCCGCCGCGGAACGCCTCCTCGCACAGCATGTCCACGACGACGATCCACATGGTCGACAAACCACACATGCCGTACGTGAGCGTGGAGGCGCTTCAACTGACCGAGCTCTCCGATCGGACATCTGCGGCGATGAAAAAGTCGGCGGCGGACAGTCTAATCCACACAGATCCGATGCTCGGCATATTCCGCATGTTTGGCGAGTTGAACGAGTTGGCGGTGACGACGTCGGTATCGGTCGTGCCGTATGACGAGTTTGCGAGGAGCGTGGCGGAGCATGCGCAGCGACATGGGTCACACCTGGTATTACTCCCGTGGTTCCCGTTCACGGCGCTGGCGGCTACAATCACGGATACGCCCGACATCACGACGGCGGGTACGCCCAAGGTGTCCAGGTCCGAGTATAATCCGTTCGACACCTTGTTTGCTGGCGTTTCGGGCAGCAGCGACCATTCCCCGGTGCATTCTCAGTTTGTGCGGGACGTGTTTACACAGAGCAAGACGGACGTGGCCTTGTTCATCGATACCGGTGTCCGGTCTGGTCAGGGTGTACACCTCGGAGGTCCCTTGCACATCTTTTTCCCGTTCTTTGGCGGACCGGACGATCGATTGGCGCTCGATTTCGTGGTGCAACTGTGCTTGAATCCCAGGATGACCGCGACAGTGGTGAAGATGGCCAAGTGGGACGGCTTGACGAACATGGGCTATGGTATGACTCTGGGAGAGGACCTTGTCCGACCACGCACGGCCCATCTAGTATGACCGGCACAGGTCCGATCGAAGGCTTTCCCCACTTATTGAAAATACGGTCTCAACGGTACGTCCTCCCCACGGGTGCTGATCTCATTGCTGATCTTTCTCTACACTTCACGCAGACGGTCGGGACCCCGGATAATACGCAGTACGGCCAAGAGACAACACAAATCCGTCTCCAGTCTGAAACCGCGGACGAGATCGCATGGTCTAAATATGCCCCGTCGTCTCCCGAGATTTCGCCCAATGCCTCCCCCAACGCGACCACCCCCACCCTCCGCGCTGCCCTCTCGCGTATCCAGTTCTCAGAAGCCCGCACCCCCGCACCGGTCCATGCTGCCATCCAACACGCCCGATCCCTCCACCTCCGAGAGACGTCTCGCCTGCTTATCGTCGCGGGTCGATCACGGCGCCTCGCCGCAGTGAACCACGACGCCGAGATAAAGCGCTTGATGGCGGTGGAGACTGCTATGGTCACGTGTTGGTCCGCGGTCGGGCCAGTCGGGGTGGAGGGGATGCGCAAGACGGTCGGGGATGTGGGCGCGGCGATGACGGTTGGGATGGCTGGGGCTGCGAGTGGGGTGGTAGTGCTGCAGGCAGCTGCCGTGCCGGGTTGAGCGTGTGTGGACAGTTGGAGGTATTGGAGGTCGCGTTGGAGGGCTGGGTATAGGTACTTGAAGTTCCTTATAATCATACTCGCCAGGTGCTCGTTTCGTGTAGGTCATTATGTAGTAGAGTGTAATCGTAGCCGGCTCAAGATTTCATATGTCGCCGTGTCCACGCAAAAACACCTCAGTCGAGCGTGCGAGATGCGGCTAGATGGTCATGATGAAACGAGGATATAAAAATTAACGAATAAGAGAGATGAAGGAACAGTGTTTATTCACGCCTTCTTCTCTTTGTGCCTCTTCTCCTTTTTCTTCTCCTTGTCCTTCTTTTCTGTGTTCTCCTTCGAGACATCCTATTAAACGAGCGTGTCAGCATACCTGCACAATCAGCGATGATAAGACAAACCTCCGCTACGGCCTCCGTAGCTGCCTTCTCTGCCTTCTTGGCCGCTTTGGCAGCCTTTTTCAGTGCCTTTTTCTCCTCCTTTGATAATTTAATCTTCTTTGTTGGCCGTTCCTCTGAGCCGCTCTCCCCATCCACATCCATCGCTTCACTCGATCGTCGCTTCTTTCGCTTCTTTCGCTCCCTGTCTTGCTTCTCCTTCTCTTTACCCTTCACCTTGTCCTTTGCCTTTTCCTTGTCCTTGTTTTTCACCTTGTCCTTGTGTTTACTCTTTTTTGGCGGAGGCGACGGCACGATAAGGGGTAACGCGGGCTCTGCATCCTCCATCTCGACATCCCCATCCTGTTGCCGTGTCTCCTCTTCCTCTTCACCACTCTCATCCTCATCAAGCTCAAGGCTGTCCAACACCCGCCGAATTGCGTCCGCATTCCTTGTCGGAGGCGCACCCGTCTCGAAAAACGTGAGTCGTTCCTCGACCTGTGCACGCAGCGCCTCGCCAAACTTGGGCGTAGGGTTATCTAGACGCGTGGTATTTGTCAACGTCCACGTGCAAATACAGGAAGGACGTACCAGTGTAACAATCGATTCGAGATGCGATCGAGCACTTGTTGGCCAGGAACCGGGATATTCGGCCCTTGTGTTTCGGGTCTGCACGGCCGATGAAGGAGGAGTGGTATAACAGGCCGTACTAGAAGTGACGTAAGAACGTATACGGTGAGGATAGCTACCCGCTGCTCACCTTGGGTGTGTTGCCTTTTGTCTTGAGTGCACGAAAGAGGGCCTTTTCGGCGCCGAGGATCTGAACGGTCGACGCGGGATATTTACTGAGGTTGGTGAGACTGCCTGCATGGCTGATGAGGCGTGCGCCGATGCGTTCGCCTAGCAGCGCTGTAAGCGATGGCGCGACAAGGTTCATTTTTTCGGAGAGATAGGCGACGAGGGATTTGCGGTAATCGGCAATGGATACGACGCGGGTGGCAAAGGCCGAGATGTTGAGCATGTCAATGTCGGAGATGGACGAGCCCATCGAGTTGCGGGATGCGTCGAGGATATTTTGTGCGAGTGTCGCGTTGTCGTCGACGATGGTGGTCAACTCGGGGAGTTTGTCCTCCGAGAGGGTGTCCTTGTCGCCGATAAGATGTGCAAGACGAGCGTATTGGTAGTTATCTGGGACAATCTTGATGAGTTCGGGGAAATGGTAGCCGTACCACTCGCGAATGCGCATCGCAAAGAGGTTGACATCCTTGTCGAGTTGATCAAGAAGGGCGATAGCTTGAATGATCATATTGTCGACTCGGTTCACGTTGAATTTGAGTTTGGCGCGGGAGTAGGAGTGGCCGAGGCCGAGTTGGGCTTTGACAAGGTCTTGGGCGTCGAGACCTTTGAGGAGTCTGTGGGCGTGTTGACGGATACCCCGGAGGATTTCTTGGGCGTCCTCGGAAGCGTCGCATTTGAGACCGGTGCCTTCAAAGATGGCATTTGCGAGTGGGGGGTCGTGTACGATGAGCTTGACCTTGGAAGATTTCTTTCCGCCCTTGGAGAGGTTGAGTTCGAGGAGGGATTTCAAATGGTCATTCAGTATACCTGGAACTCTGTGAGCATAAAAACTCGAAAACTAGACCACGCGCACCCTCTGAGACGTCGTTGATATTCTCGAGCGCATCTGCGGCGCTCTTGAACGGGGAAAAGCTGACGAGGGAGACCATCTTGGTGAACTTTGCAAAGTCGGTGATCGAGTCTTGTACGGCCTTGGTTTGTGAGCCAACAATGTCGTGTAGTTTAACCTCGAAAACGGCGTAGCCCGATGCCGTCTCGAACAGCGCGTGCGTCGCCATCGTGAGTGTGCTCGCTGTGTGCGACGACGAGCAAACTTGGTCAAAATTTGGTGGGTCATACACACGGTCCGTTTTGGCATGTTATTCGCACGAAATCTACACAGGGATTCCGGTTGTGCAACGAGCTTCACAACGACCGTGTGGGACCGTCCAAAGCCATCTTGTTCGCTGCGTGTAGGTCGGGGCTGTACTGAATTTTTCTTCTTCTTCTTCACTAGTTTGTGTGCCGTGGCACGGAGATGACTTCAGACGCCCAAAGGCTGTCCAGCCTTGGAGAATCACACAGGGCTGCGTATCATATGGAATAGAAGCACTCTGCCACCAGCCCCGCACCAGATTGGGTCAACAGACCCACCCCGAGACTTGTTCATTGGTCAAGCTCTCGAGACCGCGCTTGTCGGCAAATATTCTTTTTACCGTTCGTAGGTCGACCCTGTTCACCTTGGCGACATTCACAGACGACTCGGCTCGCCACACAGTTTGCGCGGGGCTGAGGGACGGTTCAGCCGGTCGATAACAACGTGTTGTCACTGCCTCGCAATGTTGGTTTCTAGAAGGTCACTCTATGTTTACCTCCCGCAGGTGGGCATCCAGGTTTTGCTCCAAGCAACGAGGATCAGAGCACGCACGCCTCATGTTGCCCGGGTCTTGGACAAGGTTTGGTGATAATTTGCAGGCCTCATTTCACCGGGTGGCTTCCACCTGCCTAAACGGGGCACTGCGTCCAGCTCGTCCGACGATGGTGTTCATTCATTCCTGTGTTTCCCCATGGATTTCCAGTGTCCTGTGCTGCTGGCAAGGGTCTTCCGCAGTGTTTATCTGTCTAGACTCGGCGTTTTCGCTGTATGTGACAGGCGCGTACTGTAGGGTCACGTGCTAGTCTCTGATTGGCCATATTCTATTGGGCAGGATTGATATTTATTTGCGGCCTCGTGTCTTGCCTCGAGGAAGTGACTTATAACTCGCGTCTTTCCCCTTCTTCCCTTTCTCTCCGCCTGTCTTTAGGTCCCTGGAACTCGACTGCGCGGGCCACTGCGGTCCTTCCTCCAGCCGCATTTGCTCGTGGATCGGTTCCTACCTTCATATTATAGGTACGTCTTGTCTTTTCACCTCATCGGCTCACTCAAAGGCACGCTCAAGGACCATATCCCCCCCCGCCTTCGTTCTGCCACGTCTCTTTTATATTTGATCACGATCGTCATGTTTAAGCAACGACACTCCCCCACCAGCCCAGGCTACGTCCCGGAGACCCCCATGCTTCGAAACACCTCCCTCCCAGAGGAGCCGCAATATGGCCCCTCCCGTCCTGCAACGTGTCGCCCTCAGACGCCCGCCAGGATACCCTCGTCGTCCAGGGCAAATCCCACTGGCGGACAGCCCGCCAAGCCCCTAAAGTCCATTCTCAAGGGGGCCAAGGTCGCCCAGTCCTACGACTCGTACGAAAGCGAGGGAGAGATGCTAGCGTCCAAAAAGGTAGCTCGCTCTCAGTACAACATCCCCAGCGTGCCGCCCCCGGGATCGCGCTTGGGTAAGTACGCGTTGGGTGCCTCCCTTCCCGCGCACGTACCCGTGTACCGTCATGTACCTTATCTGATCACTGGTGGCAGTGCCAATGAAACAACCTGCATTCGATTTGCACTGGCAGCTCCTCCCGTTTGATGTGCGACGATCGAAACGACTTCTCCGCTTCGACATGGCTTTTCCGGCGGACGAGATCGTTTTCCAGGACCATAGTAGCCGCATCAAGGTCCCAGATGCAGAGCTGAACAAACTCGCGGCTAATGGCACCATGACCAAGATGCTCATTTCGTTCGAGCAGAAGCCGTTCTCTTGGGAAGTGGACGTCAAGAACGCCCGCGGGATTCGCTGTCGAGATGTGTTCGACGCGATCTACAAGGCCTTTAACGAGCAGCTCACACTCGAGGAGCGGCGACTCGTCTGCAATCATACGGCAGTCGAGGAGGCTTTTCGGCTTCGCTGCAAACTCGCGCCCGGGATTCCAGAGGTTGAGCGCACCTTGGGCTGGAAAAGGGTCGATGTGCTCTTGCATCGCACCGTCTTCCTCGGGCTGACGCAGCCAAAGTCGGGTGGCGACTGGGTCCTGAACCTGGGTTCTCCCCCTCATTTCCACGGTCTGTGATGAAGACCGCTTGACGATCTGTATGTATGCAATCACTCGGTGCGTGCGCGTCCTAGGTCGGTCGTTGGCACCATGCTCATCGCGGTGCCCGACCAGGACTGGTTTCCAATGATTCTAGCTGTACACGTACGTTCCTTTGCATTGATCACACTTCCCCTACCTCGGTTACCCTATCATCGCACGCCTCTTTGTCTTTTTTATACCCCAAACTCTGTCCGCTACATACATCCACGCTAAGTTTATTGTACTGTTGTACTCGGCTTCGGTGGCCTATATGCGTGCCGCGCGAGGCAGCTCGGGCGTCCCGACTTTCTCTTCCCTTTTCCCCCTTTTCACTGTTGTACTGTTTCAGTGGCTCATTCGAGGCAACTGGGGCGTTCGTGAGGAACGCTTTGCTTCACGTTATTTGGGGTCTCTATGTCGTCATTCTTCCACTCACTCATACGTCGCCTGGGACATGATTGAGGACCCTCATAGTAGCGTTGATTCGCTTACTTCACTCCCTCCTCGCTCATTCCAACGGGTTCAGCTTGCATATGACCATACTCTATTACTATGCACTACACAGAATACACATGCATTTTTTGGAAGCTCACGTGTCCGATACCTTATCAATCTCATATCTACAGCATACATACACACCTCTTTGCAGGAACTGAAAAAACTGCGTGATCTGACGGAAAGGACCTGGACGGACCTGGGCTGGCCGGCTGGACTTTGCCCTCGACCCCGGTGGGTGGGCGTAGAGACGGGTCGCAGGTGGCGTCAACGCGTGCGTGCGGGGGAAAGTGATGGAACGTCAGAGAAGGTCCATCAAGGCAGATAAGGCCGACCCTCGTGACCCGTGGAGACCCACTTCCGTGGGCCACGGCCATGTCGTCGTCGGAGATTATCTGCATTGATGGACGTGATACCTGCCAAGTCGAGTCCAACTGTGGAGTCCGGATGTATGTACCGCGGGATGCACAGATAACTGGGCGCTCAAGTGTCAGGGTCAAGGGTGGCGTGATGTGCACTCGGCTTGGTGTGGGTTTCCATACCAATCGTTGTGCGTGGGCCGGGGGCGTGTTTGGATGGTGTACCTGTGGTCACGATCGGCGTACTAATTTTTCTGGTGTTATTTTGAGATGAAGAAGTGGCGTCAAGTTGGCCCGGGTGTTTTGGGGTGCCTGAGCGCTTGACGCAGACCGATAACCTGGGCTGGATTTGAGCGAAATTCCCTCGTCCAAAACTAAAATTACAAAGAGGGGTGGTAAATTGCATCGGTAGATAGATGGTTGACCGTCAGCGAGGGTTCAGGTGAGTGGGACTGTTCCCATACCAATCGTTTCTCGCGTTTGAATATGGTCAGCGTACCATATAACGGGCGTGATGTGTACGTACTTTGGTGGAAGGGGTTATTTTTGTGAATGTGGCGCAACTTGGTCCTGAGTTCTAGAAAACTTGACGGGCAACTCGGAGCGCTGGGTTGGTCATCAGGATAAGTCTTCTGATCTCGAATGGTTTGATAGCACCATGGTAGTCTCGGGGCGACTTCCTCGTCCAAAAGTTTTAAAAAAGGACTGAAAGCAGGTTGGTGCAAGCAGTGACGAGTCGTCCTACTCGTTGGATGACGGCTTAACAAGGGTTTAAGTCAGTGACACTGAAACCCTGGACTGGGACGCTGAAGAGATAGTTGACAAATCAGAGGCTCCAAGTCATGTCAGCTAAGCAGAGCTCAAAGTGGTGGTCTCAACGTTGTTGGTTCCGCTACCAAAATCCGAAATCCGACGGGTGCGGAATTCATGTCATGTGACGGGGCACGTGCAAATTTCAACTCATGCAACTGACAGACTTTTACAGATCAGCTGGTCACCCCATGGTCACAGGCTTGGTGGGCCGAGACGGTAACGCCTGATAGCAGATCTGAGCGACTTCAACTGACACTTTTGACATCAAGGAAGCACTACCGAGGTTTCACGAAGATGTTGGACTTTGGTCATCGCTGCGGCGCTGCCCCGGGATCACTATCACTAGTACTGTTATTTCTATGGTGCGGCCGTTTTAATCGTCTATCTCGAGAAGCAAGTACTAGTTGATCTTCCCCGGACCACAGTTCAGTTCATGATTTGATTCGATCAACGCATCAAGGTTGCTAGGCCAAAAGTGAGTGCACCAATTCATAGTTTTTTGAAGACATACGATCAGGTTCCATAGAAACGCTAACAGAACTCGTAACACGTGCTGAATTCAGTTGACGGATTGACACTGATCGATGATCGGCCAGGCACGTACTGGTGTAGGCTATGTTAAAGTCGACGTTGATCCGGATCAACTTTCATGATATAATAAGGCTATATCCTTGTGATTTCACAACATTTCGACCAGTTCCATATCTTTGATGAGCGAATTTCCTGCAGAGCCAATTCCAGCCCTCGCGCTATCCCTCGTGACGAGTCTCCGCAAACGTACGGAGACCGTGCTCACCCATCTCGTCGAAACAAATTCTACGTCCGCATTTTTCGGCGAATCCGACATCCTCGCCAACTTTCGGGACACCATTAAACTGAATCACGAACCCCATGTCGTATTTCAAACGTTTCACGAGAATGTCCCCCTCAGTGTTTACGAGCACTACTCTCCCTTCATTTCGCGTCTCTTCGAAAAACCCTGTAGGATGTCGTCGATAAAGAACCTCATGTCACCGGGCTTTCCAGAGTGCATTGCCTACTCGTCCGGAACGTCCTCTGGTGTTACAAAATACTTTCCAAAGTATCGTCATCCGGAACGCATGTCCACGTCTACATCCCAAGTGATGGCAGCTTCAAGTCCGACCACAAAACATGGGGGAAAGAACTGCATCGTCTACTCGCTCGCTTGCCGTCAGGTAGTCGAAGGCGTGAATCACGAGGGGGATGTCAAGCTGAAAATGCCGGTGTGTTTGATGTCGACAGTTGCCGTCAGAATGTTCCACGAAATGGTGCGTCCTTGATATGCATACCGATCCTTTTCGCCGATCTGTCCCAGCACGTCGACAGAGATACATTTTACCAAGCACAGAAAAGTAAGCTGAGTACTTGCTGCCTGCGGTCCAGACTTACTCCATATTTTTTTCAGTCCCAAACCAATCATCGCCCATGGGTGTCTCCTTTATCTCAAACTACACCTCTTTCCTCTTCGTGCATGCGCTATTCGCTCTCTACGAACCTGAGGTGGAGCTTATCAACACTTTGTTTAGCACTGTTTTCCGTGATTTTTGCCATGTCATCGACGAGCAGTGGGACGCGCTTGTCGAGTGCATCGAAACAGGTTCGATTCCAGAATTAGTCGGGGTGGGTTATCTCAGGGATAAGCTTCTAGTAGGTAATGATGCCAACTTTAAGATGATCGCTTGACACGGCCTTTACTAGAAATTCCTTTCTCCAAGTCCTGCACGAGCAATGGAGCTCCGTGCAATCGGTCGAAACGTGCATTCACCCGGGTGGTTCACTAAGATTTGGCCTAGACTGCGGGTCATAGTTGCTATATCAAGCGGGCCATTCCAGACGGTAGTTCCAGAGGTGATTCTGTAACCCATACTCCAGGGATGATCATTCACTTTATTCAGATCCGGCATTATGTTGGACCGGACGTAGAATGGCGCACCCTGGGTATTAATTGTAGCGAGGCTTTCCTTGCAGTCGGATACGACCATCGGGATGCAAGTTTGTACAAGGTCGTTGGGTCGGATGACATTATCGAGTTTCTGCCTATAGACGCCCCCGAAGATGCCAAATACGTCCTACAATCGGTATTTTACATTTCATTCCCCCGCAGTCAGACTCTAATGTTAGTTTTTTTACAGTGGAACGTCACGGCTGGTGAAAAGTATGAAGTCGTGTTAACAACGAGAGACGGGTTGTGGAGATACCGTCTTGGGGACGTTGTTGAAGTTGTGGGATTTGATCCTCGCGATGGACAACCGGTTATACATTATCTTGAGGTCTGTTCGCAGTTGTCTGTGGGTAGATTTTTTTTCTGCTCACGTTTGTCCACTGGGTAGCGGCGAGGGTAAGTAAAACGAAACAATCGATGTCGAAAAACGCTCAATATATGGGATAGCGTTTGCATACGTCTCGCCAACGAGATAGTGACTGGGCAGGAACTCTTGGACGCAATTCACTCCACATCGGATTTGTTTGGGGTTGTCTCCGAATTTTGCGTCTCCCCAGATTATCGCGAGAGCATCCCCCGTTACTGTTTTTTCGTGGAACTACATGGCGAACTGGGTGTGTCCCCTTTGCTGGCCGCTTGCATGCTTGACTATCAAACACACGCGTCTTTGTTATTTAGGTGCTTCACCAACTTCTGTCTCCCAGGCTCTCCATGCGTATCTTCAACAACGCAATGAGAACTATTTGAAAGAATCGCAAGCTGGAAAACTGTCCCTTCCTGTAGTACACGTCCTCCGGCGGGGTACGTTTGGCGAGTACAGAGAATGGAAGGTCCGCACGACCGGGTCTGTGTCTGGACAGATAAAGGTACCCCTCGTGGTTTGGGACGGGGAGACAAGAGAATGGTTGGCGGCAAGGGTTGTCCAGGAATTTTAGACGGATTTTGTCCCGCTTTTGATTCTCGCCATATACATGGACCAACGAAGACCTCTTGGAGGATAGTGATGCTTGCTTTGGTTTCCTGGCCATTGGCGGTAATAGTCTCGACTTCGTCGAGCCCAAGATATGTGCGATCCCCCCACTAGCAAGTCATTTGAACCTTCTCCCTTCTCTTTTTCTCCTGGTAGATAGACTTGGAAAACATCTGTCCCATTAAGAGGCCGCGACTCGTAGCAGGTACTCGGCCACGCATGTCACGGTTTTTCCGAGTCCGACATCTTCCCACACTGACCGAGGAGTGACCACTCGGAGGTATCCGGTGGTCGGAACTCACCGATTTGACAGAACTCAACTGACTTAGTTGCTCGCATCCGAGCTTTCTCGGCTGGACTCAGCACCGACCAGATAAGTTCTGGCAGAACCGCCGAAACCAGACTAGTTCTGTGATGGTACGTTACTGGGGAAGCAGATTTTTGGGGCCGCATCATGTAAACGAGCCCACCTTTACTGGCAGTTTCTGACCTCTTCTCCACTCTAGTAAAGGAGTACTGGGAACATCGCACCGATGTCTGTCTTTTTACTCAGGCCCAGACCTGTGTCAACTAGTAGGGGAGACCGCCAGTGGGCTCAGTTGTTCACGGAGGCTCCAGCAAGTCGCCGCCCAACCTTGACCGCAAAAGGACTTGACACTGATGAACCCTAGGCCTGGACCCGAAGAAGATATCTCACGAGGGCCGCATCAATTCATTGAGTTGATCCTATTCCCTAAGATGTTTGTTACTAGTACAATGGCGCATCAGAATGAAAACGTACGTGACTATACTCTTTCAAGTTACAATGAACAATAATATCATGATATTTTCTGGTCGCCGAAATGTCATATGTACATAGAAGGCTGCCATCAGGAGAACCAAGAGGTCACTTGCGAACGAGCATAGGAGCGCAATCCTCACTATCGCTTTCCACCGCTTCGTTGGCTCGTCCCGCTTCAGTGTTACTCTCCCGCAGGCAGCCCCTGGGTAGGAAGACAGTCGTTCTTATTTCAACGTGTTAGCCAGTCAGTAAGATGTACGTTGTCATTTACCACATGCGCCCTCTCTCCACCGGTCGTGAAGGTGTATCAATATTTGACGTAAGTTAGACCTTACCAGTATCGTGAGCGGACCTTCGACGATTATAGCCACTATCGCACCACCCATCCCCGCGTGCTCTTCTCAGCGTCATGTCGGCGAGACTCCGGGTTCAACTTATCTGTTCATTATCTCCGGTTTCAAGCTAGCTCTGCGGCCAACCTTGACAGTTGGCAGGTAAGTTGTCGCAAGCTACACTCCATTGGGTTCATCCATTGATCATCTTGCTAAATACAAGTTCCCCCACTCCCGCGGGCTGTATGCCACAGTGTATGTAATTGTACTATCGCTAAACCGAAATTATTTGTTTGCTGACGCGGCGTTTGAATCGAATCACACTACAGACTTGCAGCATACTAAGCAAGCATGACTGGTACATTATATCAACAAGCTGACAACGCCACATCAGTAAAACAGCACAAATGAAACAAACGACAATTGAACGCTTTGCCGCTTACAGGCCCAGCAAGCACTCTGATTGGTGGGGAGCATACAAATCAAGCCCTATGGGGGTATGATCGTAATAGAAACTGTGCTATCCCCCAAAAGAATTGTCCAAAGTCAACTTTTTCACTGGTTTGGGATACT